>JAHPZR010020986.1:0-22500 GCA_019787425.1 Platygyra sinensis | reverse complement strand
CAAGCCCAAATCGATCTGCCCGAAGGAAATCGTTTCGACAGTTTATCGACCAGTTTTTTCCACAACAGTTTGTTGAGTCTCCTTGCCGTTCGACGGACTGGTGACGGAAGTAACATGACTTGTTCCCAATGTCGAAAAAACAAGTCGCAGATGTACTATTGCTTTGACTGTGGAGAGTTTATGTGCCCAGACTGTTACAACGCACACGAAATGTTGAGCGCATCGTTCGAAGGACACAAAGTCATGCCAGTGAAGAAGTTTAAAACAGAAGATTATGAAGCCTTGCTGAAGCGACAACCATTTGCTCAGAGCAGTTCCACGAGAAAGAAATCACCAGATTTTTTTGCTTTTCGTGCCAAGCTTGTGTTTGCCAAATTTGCACAGTGACGGATCACCGAAATCACGAGATCGTTTTACTCGACAAAGCAGCTCATGACGAGAAACCCAATATTATGTCTGGCGCTGAAATGATCAATGAAAGGGTGAAAGGGCTTGTTGAAGTGATTCGACAATTTGAAAAAACAGCTTCTGAGTTGGAAAACAATGTCGCAACCGCTAAACGCGAGGTCTTAAAAAGTACTGGGCAGATGATCGAAGTTATTCGAGAGCGCGAGCGCGAGGCGATTGTGTCACTCGAGACAACACGCGTGACGAGACTCCAGGGAATTAACTCCGCCATCCAGGAAGCTCAATCTCTGCTCAAACAAATGAAGCAAGCGGTTGAGTTTGCTAGCACTCTGACAGAAAGAAGCTCAGCTCGAATATCATGCAGAACAAGGAAACTTTGAAACATCGTTTTGAAGTGTTGAGTGAAATTCAAGTTCCAAAACATGATGAGACCTCGTTCGTCAAATTTACCGCTGCTTCTGTAAAGGACTTGAAATTAGGTTTTATTGAGACAATTTCAAAGGCAGACGCGAAGCGATCAAGGCTTGAAGGACTGAAGCAAACTCTTCAGGCTGGTGTGGAGGCAGAGTTTACGTTATGCCTCCAAACATCTGAAGGAAAGATTACTAACCAGCCTGACCTCAAAGATCAAGTTGAAGTTCTGATTGAACCCGCTAAAGATGTTACTAATGTGATTATTAGCGAGAAAGAGGACGGTAATCTTCAGCTGAAATTTACTCCCAAAGTACCGGCGCCTACAGCATTGAAGTGAAGATCAATGGCGATAAACTTCCAACCTGTCCTTTCACTGTGCAGGTAAAAGAACGTGGACTTGTTGTCTTTGGCAAGATGGATTTGAAATTCTTCCCAGGAGACTTGGCCCAAGGGTTGTATGGAATCGCTGTTAACACGGAAGGCAAAATAGTTGTGACAGATCTCAATGGTCACTGTGTTTATGTATTTGATAGAGATGGTAACTGTTTAAGGAAAATTGGTGGCGACAGAGAAAATTCTGGACAATTCAATTATCCAGCTGGCGTTTCTTATGTAAACAACAATGAGATTCTGATTGCAGATCAAAGTAATCATAGAATACAACACATAAATATCCAGACAGGAACTGTTGTGAAAAGTTTTGGAAAGCGTGGCGCAGGAGGAGGAGAGTTCTGGAATCCACTTCATGTTTGTTTAGACGATGAAGGACGCATTGTTGTAACCGATTGCAGCAATGATAGGATACAAGTGTTGTCACAGGAAGGAGAACCTATTTTGATATTTGGAGACAGAGGCCCAGAGAAACTCAACAAACCATCAAGCTGCATTCCTTACAAAAACATGTTTCTCGTATCTGATGGAGACAATAACTATATTAAAGTTTTCGATCAGAAAGGAACTTACTTAAACAAGTTTGGAAAAAAGGGGCATGAGGACGGACAATTTAACTGGCCCCGTAGTATGTTTCTAGACAGCTCCAATAATCTTCTTGTGTGTGATTTTAACAATAACCGAGTTCAGCAGTTTTCTTTAGACGGTCGCTTCACAGGCAAAACTATTACTGATTTACCAGGTCCTGCTGGAATAGCAACAGTGCCAGATGGACGTATTCTCGTGACTTGCAGGAGAGCTAACAAAGTATACATATTGAAGTAGTTGTTTTAATAATCAGTTGTCAGTTTGTTCCAATCCAGACGGGTACCGCCAAATGCCTCTGAGAAAACCTGTTAACAAAACTTGAGTTCCTTTCTTTAACTGGGTCATTTTACAGCCAGACGAACGTTGCAAATCTAAGTTAACATTGTTTTCAAATGTTGATTTGCACTATATCCCTATGGATACTCAGTAAATTGTTTGGTAGGGATATGTCGCTGGGACACTGTTACCCTTACCCTATGATCAGCTTAACATGATCAGCTTTGTTTTGTAGCCCTATTCTAGACCAAGCACAAAAAAACATCCCTAATCCCCGACTAGTTATTTTTCATGCAGGAACTTTACTACTGTCTTAGTCTAACATACTGACTGACTAAACGTACAAAGTCGCTTCCGAGTCACCTGAAGATAATGACTTCTCAGAGGTTAAAACTCAATTTTTGTATGCATAAAACATATATGATTACTTAGGATACTAAGGATAGGCAGGTAAATTGGTAATGACAGCTTCACCATAATACAGCTGTACATGTATATTTATATGAAATATGTAGATATGTTACATTTTTTCAGTTCTTATCAGCTGTGTATATAATCATATGCTTCTGATATTATTTTAAATCTTTCGTTGTTTGAACCTCTAGCTACGTTACTGTGAATTAAAAATAATTATGACAATGAAATAAATTGCAAGCTATTGTAAGCGTGATGTTGTAGCTGGGTCATTTGCTGAAAGGCATGTAGACCATGTACTTAAACTACATGTATACTCGGTGAGCGTTTTACGGAAGCGTAAAATATCGCTAACTTTAATACGACTTTTTGCATTGCGCTTAACATACATGTAAGTTGACGCGAAATCCATTTGTTATAGTCTGAAAAATCGAAACAACTGCCAAATGACAAATGGGCGTGTAAACACGGTCCATTTACGATAACGCGTAAAGATCGCCTTTCTGGTCGCTTTACAGTCGCCGTAAATTATCGTAAACGTTCTACATACGACTTTTACGATGCGTGTAAAGACAGAGTTTCATGGTCTCTCTCCGTAATCTTCACGGACTATGGTTTTAATGCGTATAAAGACCAGCGCCGTAGCTAGTAACAGGCCAACCGAGGCACTTGCCTCGGTCATTTCTTTGGCTTTTGTTGTTTATAGTACTTGATACCTAGGAAGAGAACTCAACCATGGACTGATTGCCTCAGTCATAAGTTATTCATAGACATTGCCTCAGTCAAAATTTTTTCTGGCTACGGCCCTGAAGACGTTCTTTCCGACAGTGTAAAGAGATTCGTAAAGACGCGTAACGAGGATCTTAACGCGGCATTCCTCAAGACATCTTGACGGATTCGTAAATTTGAATTTCATGCTGTCATTATAGAACCCCGGGTAAAGAACCTTGTAGACTAAATTATTTATATTCCGGCCACTTTCCCGGTAAATTAATTTACTCCCTATTCTAGACCAAATCTATCGAAATTCTATACCCTATGGAAGACTTAACTGCCTGAAGACCATACTCTACAGCAGCTGATATCTCCATAGCGTATATATGGAGTGTCCTCCCAGTCAGGATCCTTCCCCAGTCTAAGAACACCTTAGGCTCAGAGTCACGAGTCATATAGTAAGATTTTTTTTGATAGAGGTTATGAAAGAACAGCATACTGACCAGCTCCAGGAAAACAAGATTTATAGTCTAGAGGTCAACAGCCAAATGCCAACAACGACAACAACAACAACAGTCTTTATTCACACTATCCCCGGTCTATTCAGGTACAAAGGAGAGACATAAACAGTAAGCTTGATTTTCTGAGTCACCTTGTGTCTCTGTTTCAAAACCAGCACTCATGCAAAGGCTCTCACGTGAAAATGAGTTTGATTTGCATGAAAATGAACCTGTAAATGAAACACATTTTCACATGAATGGTTTCGCACGAAGACTCATTTTGACACAGAGGCAAAAGACAACTCGAAAATGGCCTATTGCATGGACAGATTGACTGTGGTTTGTTTCTTTTTCTTTTTTATTCAGAGATATTGGAAGTTATAACAGAGACTTGACAGACAAAATGAGACAAAATGAGATGGTTTAATCTGTCGATGAGCATAAATGTAACAGAGTCTTGTAAATTTGGATGTAATTTAAATACTGGTATTAAAAACTCTGAAGACGTTTTGTCGCAAATGAGTTCAAAATTAAACTAAATTTGTTGTCAAATGCATTTTTCGTCTTGCTACTTCCGCCCTCCCAGAAGAGGGTTTTCACGTTGTTGTTTTGCAGAGGACGGCAAAGAAATGTACAAAGATTTATAACACACGAACACAGCTATTGTTTTGCTCATTAAACCTTTTGTTTGATGATGTTATCGTTGCCGTAGCCTTCCTGGTTTGCTAAAATCGATGCTAAATTAAAACTCCCTGGCATTAAAATTCGGAGAGTTTTATTTCGGGGAAGCCAGCTGTAACACATGCCAACTAATAATTGTTCTCACATGTATGGCTTTGAACAGAGCTGAACATTGAGAGTGCTAATTTGAATAAAATTTTAGGCTACCAGAGTATTTTGCCTATAATTTTGTCTCTGTTTTGAGGTTTGTGAAGCGATTTGATATGACCTACCGTAAACGGCCGCTTACAACAAGCCTCCCCTCCGGTTATGGGAACATTTACCAGCTCAATACAACTTTTATACAGTAAAGTACAGTCACTTTTGGTAGACTTTTAAGCCGTACCGTTGTCATTGTATACTTTCACCTCGACAGTCCCAGAATTGGAGTTTCAGAACAGAGATTTTTTTTCAAATATTCAATTACGAACAGTTGCCTTTTTTCCCTCAGATGGTCAACGCATGGTTCTCTCACGCCTTGTCTCTCTGATCGCTTTTCTTTTACGCATCTCGCTCAAAGAAATACAATTTTAATAATAGTTTCTTCCCTTTACAGCACGAAATTTCTCGGCGCCGGAAACGGAAATGTATGCCCTCAAGGTGCTCAATAAACCACAAACTTCCGGTTTATGTCAACTGGATTTCTTTTTGCGGTCAGCAGATAACTCGATAAAAGGCGGGTCGCAAACATGGCCGACGAGTGGTTGTCTCCAGGAAGCAAAATTTAGTTTGAAAAGGCTTCTCTACCAGCTGTTTCATCCAAGCCTTGGATTTTGGTGGCAGTGAACTGTGATGGCCAGCATTCGACTAGCTTTTGATGGCACTGCAGGCAATAAAACTCCACACAGTGTTCCACAATGCTTCGATTCAAAAGATGTCGATAACGCAACGTCTAGATTCACTCTGGCGAATTATGATGCAAAAGATGGAGGAATTCCCATCAACTTTGGTCTGAATTGCCTTGGATGGATGGTAAGCAAAATTTCGTTCTGCATGCTACAATATTTTGCCCCAATATTTGAATATTTGATTGTTTTGCTTTGCTTATATTAAGCTGTCTTTGATTTTTCGGTCCATTTGGCGGGAGTAACAACAAAATCATAATAATGCAAATTGAGTTACTATCTAGATATTCTGCACCGAATATCTCTGTAACCGAAGTTATGTGTTTCTCTTTATGTGACTGTTAGGTAGTAATTAAAATTCTTCACCTGATACAGTTGGATTGAAATAAAAATATAAAGCTGGGACGAATATTTTTTTTATCTTCGGACACTCGATCTTTTGCGCTCAAGTGACAGGGAAACTCGTTACAATGAGATGCTAAGTAATGTAGATTGTCTGTTCTTCTTGATCAGCAATTTAATATTTTGGTATTGATTATAATTTTAAGGGTAGTAAGAATTTTTGGTAAGAAGCGAAAGAAATAAATTAAATTGTAAGCCATATGCTCAAAAAATATATGCTTGAATATAAAATTTCAAACGGAAGACTTATCAATTGTCAGCGAATTGGCTTGCAACGGCATAAGCTTTAATACACGGTATTTCTAAAGCAGATAAACGTTTTCAGCGACGACGAGGTCGACTATTGAGAAAATCGGTGTACAAAAAGATGAGTAGTTTTCAAATCTTTGTCGCCAACGATGCTCGCTGAAGTGGTCGCGTTCCATTGTTCTTTGGTTCTGAAGCAGGTGAAATGTACTTTGCTTTTGTCATTTGTTATGCAAAAAAATTTATGGTTTTTCTAATTCACTGCTGATCTATTGAGCGATGTAGCAACAGACACGTTTGCTAATAATATAACATAATTATACAATATCTTAAGTTGCTGGTAAAGATCTGGTAGATTTATTGGTATCTTAATTTGTATTACAACTGAAGCAGCTTTCAGTGCATTGATATCTCTGTAGAAACATGTGTTGTTTCAACAGTCTTGTGAAAGGTAGATAATTTAATAATCAGTTTCATTTTCATCTTAGAAAATGTTATCGGCTGGGGGAAGGAGTTTCGGAAGAGTACAGTTTCTAGTGCACACAAACTGTTTCAAGAACTTAATTTGTACAATATATATTTCCTCTCTCGAAAATTAAAAATACCATTTTACATGTTTCATTATTATTGTATGCATGTACAATGATCTTAGACCAGTCACTGCAGAGGTTTGTTCTGCAAATAACATAGTAACATTGCACGACAAAGTGAAATTAAAAAAGTTGACGGAGCTTTTGAATTATTTATGCATATCTTATCTTTTCCTTGTATGATCTGTGCCACCTTAAAGCTTGTGTTGAATGGCCAAATCTAATGTGAATCTGATTTCAGTGTTTTGTTCAGCAAATAGCAAATACTTTGTGTAAAATGATGAACAGAATGTTCAAATCAATTTTTTCTTCTGTCACATTTTCCTTTTGTTGACTATCTTATTTTTAAGGGTTGTGTAGAATGGGCTAAATGTAGCATGACTTTGCAAGGCTGCTGCTTAACGGGAGCCCGGCAGCCTGGGGCACCCAAGAAAGTCCTTTGGGCGCCTAAGTTTTTGAAGCATCCCCCAAAACATTACTTGTTGGGCTCCTAACTTTTTGGCTTTTGCCCTTCTGGGCTCCTTGAAATATTGTTAGGCAACAGCCTTGCTTTGACTAAGTTAACATAAGAATGCTAGTTTTCACAGCTATGCAAGCTTTTTAATTTTGAAAGCTTATTCCCTTGTGTACAGTTTATGGCTTTAAGAATGTTTAAAGATTGTGCTGTGGATGAAATACATGTGCATAATTTGTACTCTTTTGTAAATGTGTTGTAAGAAAACTGCTTTCTCTAGGCAATTGAAGGCTTCGGTGGAAAAAGGGCGTTAGAGTTTTTTACTGAAAAGTGAACTTTGTCGAAAACGCTCCAAATTTCGCATGCAGTTTTGTTTCCGTGTGTCAAACAATGTTCTGCATGTTTTTTCCCTGAAGTTTGCTTCCTTTTTGAGATATTACGTATGCAAAAAAACACATTTTTCCAAGGGCATCCTCTGGGGACCTTTTGTTGAATGGAAAACAAAAGAAACCTTTTGTTTCGCTAAGCGATCAACTCACTATAATACCTTAAGCTCATACTACTGCTTCGTTAGCACAAGCGGATGAGGCGCTGAACGGGCCAGATTCGAATTTGTTTTGCCGTGACACCGGTTCGACACGAGGTCGCTCAATTTTTTTTTTCGCTCTGTTCCTTTTCTTTTTTCAAAAATGAAGATATCTATTTTAAAAAAAATGCGTATAGAGCGGGAATCTGGAGAGATTTTTTTATACAGCTTATTGTGACGTGAGACAACACGTGAATTTCGATCGAGCGTCAAAGCAAAGAGAAGTGATGCATGATGCAGTACAGCTCTTTCGACTAATATCTTAAGCATTGTTTTTAAGTACCTTGTAGCCTGCCTGGTGGTTGATAGGCATCATAAAGCCTTGATAACCCGTAAGTCACCAGCATGTTTTAAAGAAGCAAAACGTGTTCTGTAACTTCCAACGCAACTGATATCAGCGGCAAGTCAGTTATCAGCGTTCGAAGTCAGGTCGATCCAGGCAGCAAAGTCCAAGAGCAGTTCTTGCCCAAGAATAAAACCCTGTCGTGAGTTGTGGCCCATTTGCCAAGCGTTGCTAGCTTCAAAGTTTGGAAAATGAGAACTGCTTTTAGACTTATAAAATTTTTCTTGCATCATCCTCCATGTTTACCCGCGCACGAGGTGTAACAGAACCTTCCCGGCATGCATTTCGATCACGTTCGCAAGACAAGCCAAGACAAGACGAGACAAGACAAGACTCCGTAAATCACAATAATATTTAACTAATTACAGAGCGTGTTTTTTTTCCTTTTTTATTCCAACATAATAATGGCTAACAAGAAGCGATTGATTGATTCAAAACATAGATCTGTGATCCAGGTTGCGTTGATTTTACTTCAAATCGGCATGATTTGTAGTGTTTTAAACTTCTGGGATCAGGGGCCATGCAGATGTAAGGAGAGAGACCTGTACGTTGCACAGAAGGGTTAATCTGTTAATCTGTCAGCCCTACATTTTTAAGCTTATACGTTGCAGGCAGTTAAAATGAAATAGAGATAGTTGCTGTGACGCTTTAAAGTGAAATCAACATTTTAACCTATTTAGGCCCGAAATCGACGTTTTCGAGTTTACGTGCTGGGTGAAATGAACAGCTTGCTGGATTTGAAGTGAAATCAACATCCTTGCCGTCATGCCTTAACGCGAAATCGCGTAAAGTGAACTGGCTGTAATTTGAGTGAAATTAACGTCTTTGCGGTCGCGTGATAACGTGAAATCACAATTTTAACGGTTTTAAAAACCTGAAATCAACATTTTTTAAGGTTACATCTTGATTGTTCTCCTTGGCCTAACACTGCACTAACCCTAACGCGTCCTGACCTTAACTCTAACGTTATCCGAAGCGCTAACCCTAACAATGAAGCGCTAGCGCTAACCCTCGGCAATAACCCTCACCCTTCAACGCTAACCCTAGTTTCAAGCGGTAACACTAAACGTTAACTCTAAGCCTAACCTTGTTCCGTAACCCTAGTTTCAAGCGGTAACCCTATTTCAAGCGGTAACCCTAGTTTCAAGCGGTAGCCCTAAGCGTTAACTCTAAGCCTAACCTTGTTCCGTAACCCTAGTTTCAAGCGGTAACCCTAGTTTCAAAGCCGTAGCCCTAAGCGTTAACTCTAAGCCTAACCTTGTTCCGTAACCCTTCAACGCTAGCCCTAGTTTCGAGCGGTAACCCTAACCCTAAGTAAAACCCTAAGGGTTTAAGTCCTTGCGGTGGCGTGATAATGTGAAATCAAAATTTTAAGTCTCTGTAAATGACCTGATATCAACATTGTCTAGCTTGCGCATTGCGGGAAATTAACATCTGGCTGTAATTTGAGTGAACCGAACGTCTTTGCGGTCGCACGTTAACGTGAAATAAAAGTTTTAACGGTTTTAACCTGACATCAACACTTTTTGAGGTTACACGTTGCAAAAGATCAATATTTTGCTGGATTTTAAGTGAAATTACCGTCTTTGCGGTCACGTGCTGACGTGACAACAAATACAGGGTTTTTTGCATACGTAATATCTCGAAAACGAAACAAACTTCAGCAAAAAAACATGCAGAACATTGTCTAACGCACCTAAACAAAACTGCATGCGAAATTTGGAGCGTTTTTGATAAATTTCATTTTTGAGTAAAAAACCTAACGCCCTTTTTCCACCGAAGCCTTCAATTGATATGCCACTTTTGTAATGACCTCCTTGCTAAAAACCCATGAAATTGAAAATTGTCAGTAATAATGAATAAAGGACACATTAGATAAACCACCAGACCACAAGAAAACCGTCTAGACTACATTTCATTGCTTTGATTGGCTTTTGTCACCTAGTGTCACCAGAATAGTGTATGACCCCAATGAAAGTGGTGGTGAAAAGTTCTACAAAAACAATGGGTACTGTTAAATTTTCGTATAATTTCAGGGTCTCATGGTCATATAATTTGTGATAATCAGTATTGACATAAATTAATATTTTGCTGACACGGAACAGAGAACTGGGTGTGAGGGTAGTACACAAAGGCTCCTGGGTTGTACATTAAATGTACTGTAAAAAGAGATGGTTGAGAAACTTGTGACATTCTACGGTCAGCCTTGCCACTAGCACTTTCCTGTAAGGTTTATTTTTGTTGTGTAATTAGCATCACATGTTTTGTTTTTTTTTTCATTCTGTTGTTTATAGATCAACCTTAAAACCCCAAAGGTGGTGCCACTGCACTTGGTTGGGGGTACACGGTCCCTCTTTTTTCTAACAAGGGGTTTTTGGGGTTTACGTGTCCAGCTTTGGCGCATGTAGGACGTTACTTGACAGCGCTCCAAGCTGCGACCATTTTGGTCGCCATGGCAAGTGGAAAAGATTTTTGGCAACCAAAATTCTGGCAAAAGTCGGGTGATGACGACCATTTCACAGTTAAAGGTCGCCAAAGGCGACTTTTTGAAAAAGTAAGCTTGGAGCGCTGCTTGATGTATCTTTTGTCCACTTTGTTGTACAGCTGTAAGAATATTGTTGCAATTAAAGCATGTCTTGGGCCTGGCTGACCAACGTGCCCATGCCTCAACTTTTGAATGTGTTCGGTTGTGCAGTGAAGGCAAAATTCATAGTTTTAGAGGTTATGTGCGTCTTGCAATCTTGATTTTGATACAAAGCTGTCTCAGAATCATAATCTTTCGGGAGACTGGCCTGATTTGTCTGTTTGCTTTCATAAATATTGTTTTGAGGCTGAAAATTGGTAATCACAGTTAAAATGCTTGGAAGCATCGGTTTTGCATTTTGAAAGTCAACACGTCTCAGGCTTGCAAAGAAAAATTCTTGTTTCACCTTCTTGGAAAATCTAGCATTTGACCATTCACCAGGGCCAATGAGGCAAGGCAAGACCTTTGGATAGATTTTAATGGAAAATTTTAAAAAAAGGACTATAAGTTGGGAATTAATAATTTCCAGAGACCATTTACCATTGCACCATGAAATATTTGTAATTGAGAAAACAGTCCTAAGAAAGCACGCGTGCTGATTGGTTAAAAATCGTGTTTGTATAACTCGATGGAGACACAGAACTAGCGCGCGCTGTTGACGTAGTGATGGCATGAGCAAAGAGAATTTACATTTTGATATCCAAAGTTAACAAGTTGTTTTCCTTTTTCTCGTTGCGGTGTTTTCTAAAAGAAATAGAAAACATGTACTTCGTGTTTCTATCGAGTTATACAAACACTTGTAAAAGTTTGGGAGAAGTCGAAAAAGCTGTGGGAACACGAGCCGCATTTCTCGTTCTCCCAAACTTCCACTCGTGTTTGTAAAACTCGATAGAAACACGGTACATGTTTTCTATTTCTTAAATACCAGCATAAGTATAGCTCGGTGACAACAACACAAGTTCCAATGGCTGGTTCAACACAAGTTCAACACTTTATTCCCCAAGCATCTTGGGTTATACAACACAACTTCTGGTTATAAATATATTATATTAATTAACCCAGGTGAAGTGAGCAAATTGAGGTTAAAAACAAATAATTTTTGAGGCAAAAAAGTTTAAAAGGCAGGTTCATAAATAGCCATATCCAATCCTTTCAAAGTTGTAATTTCTTTAATATCTCTCTTCATGTATCTGAGTTACAAATAAATCTATCACAGAGGCAATTTATTAACGTTTTCAGCGCACAACTGGTTATCACAGTCCTGAAGGGAAAACATTTTGAACTGAACTTAAAAAAAAAAACATTCCTCTCAAATGGTCAAACCAGGCTGGCAAGCTCCTCCTCACAGAAGGTCAATTTACCCCTGTCCACCCCCAAGGTGGCAGATTGGTCTCATGGTTAGTGCACTCGACTCCAGAGTGAGCGGTCCTGGTTCGAGCCCTGGCTGGAGACATTGTGTTGTGTTTTTGGGCAAGACACTTTAGTCTCATGGTGCCTCTCCACCCAGGTGTATGAATGAGTACCGGAGGACTTAATGCTGGGGGTCGGGATAGCCCTGCGATGGACTCGCATCCCATCCAGGGGGAGTAGAAATACTCCTAGTTGCTTCATACTATAGAAACCAGGATAAGCTCCGGCCTTATGGGCCTTAATTGGCTCGTGTGCAGACTAACCCTTTTTCCTCTTACCCCCAGGGTGTGATAATGGGCCATAACAGGTGTTTTTTTAATGCTGCTCTTTTGACATGTGATTTAGATTGTATTCATCATATTCTGTGTGATAAGAAGACTTGTCTGGGATTATGGAAGACTGGCATTGATACAAAAGGAAGACCAGGGGTAATTGATTTTAGAATGTGTTACTTTTTTAGAAATTATGAATTTATTATTGTTAAATGATATTATTAAACAAAAGAAAATGACTAATTGCAAATCCAGATATTAACTTATTATAACTAGTTGGTAAGAAACCCTGATCAATGGAATTCAGTCTCCAACTGTGTTTCAAATACACTACATTTCCAATGCAAAGGATCCCACCAAGTTAACCCTTTAACCCCTAAGGGGTCTCCCTTTGACGAGTAAAATCGTCTGGCATTAGACAGAGTAAAATCTATAAGTCACTCTTAGGGAGTAAAGAGTTACGCCTTACAGGCAGCAAGAGAGTGACTAATAGACCAAAATTCTTGAAGACAAGAGATTATCGCAGTTATACATGTACTCAGCAAGGGTGTAATTCAATAAATGTTTTCAGTAAGAGGGCAACAGGTGGGCAAAAAAAGGACTGTTGGTGGGCTAAATTTTACTTGTAACTGGACCATCTTTACAAGTGAATATACGAACGACCATAATATAGAAAGATGTTGAAGGTATGATTGTTTATCACAGTTGTAGACACAACTTAAGCAGTTGTGAAGTTAAAGCCTGATATAAATTCAGTTCTGAATAGGATTCAAACCCATGATCTCTGCATTACAAGTGCAGTGCTCTACCAACTGAGCTATCAAGCCAACTGGTAGCTGGTCACAATGTGTATGGGTAACTGCGATGATCAATCGTACCACCTGAACCATCTCTTTTAAAAAATGTTCTTTAGATGGTCAATAGAGGTGGTCAAAAGTATCCCCACAGCTGATTAATTTGCTCATTGCCTGGCTCTTAATTATAAGACCCCTGACTCAGCTAATGTAGATATAAAATACATGATGTAATATATCAAACACGAGAGAGAGTTTTTCATTGGATATCCAAACACCGAGAAGACAGTTGCAAATACGGTGCACAGCGGAGTATTTTTAATGAAATTCGAGGTATTTGGATAGCCAATGAAACACTGTCTAGAGTGTTTGATATATCTTCTCAATCAAAACAAAAACTAAGGAGTAAATGGAGAAGTAAAATCATCAAAATTATCTATGCTAATTAAGACTGGGTATCCAAACGTCCTTCATGCTTGTGATTTTCTTTGTTTTAACTTGATGAATTATTAATGAGTTTGAGAAAGTAATTTGATCAGAATGTACAAATCTGGTTTTATTAGTTACCTTTTGAATAGGCACCAAAAACTTTGCAATTCGTACTTATCCAATTGTTTTAAGACTCATCTTGGCTTTGAGGTTAGTGATAATTCAAACCCTGTCTTATATATTTATATTCATGTACATATAACAAGAAATATCAAGAACTAAATAGAGGATATTACACGGTGGCGAGAAGATATGAATTTTATGTTCGAGTGGCAAGAACAGTATCTCACTCGTGAGATATTGTTCTTGCCACAAGAACATAAAATTTATGTCTTCGAGCTAACGTGTAATGTTCTTTTTATTATATAAACGTACTGATGACAGCCTTTTGATGATTTCCGAAGATTTCCGACCACTTTTCGAAGATTTCCGAAAATTTTCCAAAATTGTTCCGAAGGCCAGACAAACGTTTCCGAACATTTCTGAGAATTTCCGAAAATTTCTGACGGTGTCCTAAGATTTCCGAAGATTGCCAAAGACTTTCGAGGAAGACCCGAAGATATTTGGATGATACACCAACGAATTTAAGTACAATTTAAGAGACAAACTTGATGTCTGTCAATGAAATCATCGATGTCTTCACATATGAAGATATCATATCTTCACATATGAGGATATCGTATCATTTTTATCAATTTCTTACCACTCGGTATACCACTGACTTTATATAATAATATTCATTTGTAGATGGACAGAAATGTTTTATGGAACAAGGGGGGAAAGTTCAGAAAGAGAAAGCCCTGGTACACAGGATAGTGTAAATAGCACTCCTACTGCATCTGTCAACTTTCCAGAGGTTAAAACAAAGGTTGGTGATATAATTAATTGATGAGGTGACTCCTCATATATTTCTTTGTGTTTTGGAGGTAGCTGCTAAATTCTGTGTGACCAAAAAGTATCTGCAGTTCAGCTGAATTTGTTTAAGAATAATTATCGAGGCAATCTCAGATAGTGCAGGGTGAATTGTATTAAGGTATCAGTGTACCCCAAATGACCATCATTCTTTGGAGCCGCTTTACGGTCAGACGGTTGTCACAAACCCTACTAAAGTATATATTTTCTGAAAGCTTAATAATTGTAGATTGCGACGGTTTATTCACTAACGTAAAAAAATTTAAGGTTTCCCGAATATAGCGCGTTATTTCTCGAAGTATAGAGGTTCACTAATCAAGTTCGTTTCCGGTCGGATTTGAGCGGGAGAACGCGATTAACATCGCTATGTCTTCTTGACACCTTTCTCTAAAAAACGGTGTCAGGAAATTTTGATTACTTGTCTGGTTTCTTTTTGACACGTAGTTAAACTTTGAAAGGTTAAAAAAACATGCATTCTCTTCACTAAAATAGCAATAACTTTTGAGAGAAGCAAAAAATAAAAATTCCCCGACACCGTTTTTTTGTCCGATTATCGGACAACGTTCTCTCCAAATTTCAGCGAAAAACGTTTAAATTCGCCCGAAACGAACTCAAAATGTGCGCTTCATTGGCTGAAATTTTCGTTTCGAGATATAAAGGAAAATATACTTAAGGGCGTTCTTCCGGTGTAATGAGATAATTACATAACATGTCAGAAAATTAATGACCTGTTGATGGATCAAGGGAAGGATTATTTTACTTTACATATGTAACAATAGAGCTCATATCAATTACCAGGTGGGAAATATCCTTTTGCAAGATCTGATTTCCGCCGCTCGCGCAACAAGGTTAGTAAGGACGGGATAATTTTTGGTCAAATTTTGGTTTTCTGCTTTTTAAAAGCCCTAGCTAATGTGGATTCACATTCCTTCTAACGAAACAGCTTGAGAGATGCCGAAGACAAGGAAAAAGCGTTTGCGTAAGGGAAAGGAAACCTTCGGAGACTTACGCGTGCAGATATCGATCAAGAAGTTACAACTTCGAACGGCGAAAGCGCTTAGGAAATTATGATCAGAGAAATGCAAAGTCTTCGACAGGCAATCCTCGTTTTGACAGGACACGATCCAACATGAACCAAGCCCGGATCTTACAGAAACATTCTCCAACAAAGTCACATCTGCATGACAAAACCGACAAGAAACTGATTTCAAGAGATTTTCTTGCAGGGGATCGTCGGCAACAGTTGTTCGACCAACTTTTGCCATGACTCTTGTGAGTCCGGTTCTGCGGGTTCGTCTTTGCCTTTGCCTTCAGTTTTCGCCCGGCTAGCACTAATGGTATTGTTCTCCCATCGATTTTGTTCTTGATCACTAGCTGCAAACACATCCGCTCGCTCCTTGACGAATGAAATTGAACCCTTTTTCCTCTTTGAAGGTTTCTTGAGAACTTCGCATTAGCAAAAGGACAAGAACTTTTGTGTTTTTTCTTCGATGACATGGGATAGATATAGGCTATTAAATTTATGGTCTATAAATACTCGAAGTGGCACATCGACAAATCGAACAACATCGCGTCGGTCACGCAAGCTTTCAATGCAAATTTATTCTCGTGACAGTGTCGACAGGGTGTTGACAACTATCAATTAGAGATAATTAATGGAAAGAAACGTTTTTCGCTAATAACTTTGCTTAGAATCAATCTTTTTTCATAGAATTTTCTTTAAATGAAAGATTGCAATAATATCTATCTGATAAAGCGAAAAACAATTTTTTGGAAAAATGATCAAATTTGGGGTACACTGATACCTTAAACTGCTATAGCTCTGACACAGTAGTCACTATACAGGTCTTCACCCCTGTTTCTCCCTGCTGTATTTGTATAATTTTGCCCTCGGTCAAGTCAGCTATGGCTTTTCTCCTTGCAGAATATGGACAGGAAGAAACCTTGATAAGACACACATATAACTTTTAATTAACATCGTGTATGTTTTGTGTACGTATTTTCATACAAGGTCCTAAAATAACTTTCAGTTTCTGTTTGTCAAGATGGCTTTTGAATTTTACTGTGTTAAATTAATGAAAAAAAAAAAACATAATTACATTTTACACAATATAATTCCATAGTCCTTTTAATTAGTGTTTTAGCAGTTCAGTGGACACCAGCCCCTAAACCATCCCAATAGTGCACTCTAGGCACTGAAAGGGAAGTAGTCATCCGTATGATGCCCTGTTTCTTGTGTTGTGCTCATTATAGTAAGCGTGTGCAACTGTATAGTTCTTCATCTCCACCCACTCTAGCTCTTGGACTAATTTAAAAAAAAATTATCCAGTTCTTGGTCTAGTTTCATACGCCTAATGATTAGTAAAATTCATGCTGTATTATTAATAAATAAATGTATTGTAGTGTAATACGACTGCATTACCTGCGTACCTAACTTGTTTTGTGTCATATAATTCTTTCGCTTAACAGGGTCTTTTCTCATGGATCCTTGTCTTCATGCGAGTCACTGATGAACACATTCGACTGAAGTGTGGCATAGATGCGTTACAATATATTGTATTCCAGAAGCATCTTATAGTTTACACTGTCATAATCTTCTGTCTCTCCATTGGCATAGTTTTGCCTGTCAACTACTCGGGAAAAAATGGTGAGTACTTAGCCACACATGCTCGTAACAAGCTTGCAGTGAGTGAAGTAGTAGTTATCTTAATGTACATGTAGTAATCTTTGTTTAAACACAGTTAAAGATTTTTCAGCTAAAAACTAAGTCTACTGTAATTATAGTAAAAATGGGTAATAGTGAAGAATAGTTCCCAAAATATACTGTCGGCCGACTGTCAGCCAACTGTCGGCCGACTGTCGGCCAACTGTTGGCCAACTGTCGGCCCACAGTCGGCCGACTGTTGGCCAACAGTCGGCCAACAGTCAGCCGACAGACGGCCAACAGTTTGCGTTATGTTTGAGGCCAAAGTGTCGGCCGACAGTCGGTGACCTGTTGGCAACCTGTCGGTAATGTGTCGGTAACCTGTCGGTGCATGGGGCAAACAAAAATGATCGTAAACATTTACTTGTCTTTTGCTTCTAAACTACATAAAAAGAGTTTAAGTCATTTCATAATGATACCTTGCTCAGCACTTTCGATACTAGTATGGCTTTTGTCCACTGTTTTAGCGTTGACTAGCGATACTTGCCCAAATTGGTTCCTATTCATTTATCTGCCATTTTGAAAAGTTTTTCTAGTTCAGACATACATGAAGTACTGTTAACTATAGTTTTGCAATGCATTATAGGGCGATTGGAAAATTACTTTAAGCTTTGCGTATTTGTTGCCCCAAAATGGTTAAATCCGAAGCCTGTTTTGTGTAAAAACAAAGATATGAGAAAAGGGTACTAAATTTACCACTACATTTTGGTATGTGCAGTCACGAGAAGGAGTAAAAAAGCCTATTTTACAATTCAAAGAGGATCAAGGAGATAGATAGGAATGTTACTGGATCCGGTACGATCGACAGATTTCTATTTACTTTTTTCAACCGCAAAAGTTTTTGACTCTATTTATTTTTTTTTACTCTTTTTTCAGTCGATTTGTGCTCTACTTAACAGTGTCGGCCGACTGTCGGTAACGTGACGGTAATGTGTCGGTAACCTGTGGGCCGACAGTTGGCCGACAGGTTACTGACAGCCGAATATGGGAGCTATTGTTCACTATTGCCTAAAAATGAACTAAATTAAAAAGCTGCTTTCCACGAATGCTATGCCTTATACATCTCTTTTGAGTAGGCACTAAAACTGCTTCAGGGACTCTGCTCCCCTTACCTTAAGCAAGGAAGACTGCTCCAAAGAATGGCGCCACTATAGCTAAAGCCATTTCTATAATTATAGTTTGTGCGTTGCAATGGAACATTTAGTTTAGTTTATTTTCAGAGTCCCTTAGATTATATGCCATTTCTTGCCTCTCAAATTTAGAACTTAGATGTATTCTAGAGTCAACCCTTGCTGATACTTTTAAACCTTAATGATTGTAGCTCTTTGAAAAAATATTGGTGGTTAAAATGACCATAAAGGCTGCCAAGTTTGTAGCTATTTTGAATGGCAAAGAAATTTAAAGTTAGACATCATACCTTTGAAAAAATCGGTTGTTCAGGTTTTTCTTAATCATAATCTTTTGACTTTGTGTCCAAATCTGAAGAATGTTGAAGTTCCAGTTTGCCTCTCTCAAGCCAGAAATAGATTCAATAGATGTCAGGAAATTATTGGTGAAACCTGACAACATTGCTAGTTAGTAGTAGCCCTTGATGGACTAGTGTCTCACATACATATCTGGAGGGAGTCTACATATTCTTAGTCACCTAATACCAAAAGCATAGCCTGCTGAGAATCTCTTTGCCTCCTGATAAATGAATAAAGATGGTGAAATTTGTGCTTGGTAATAAATGTGAAAGGTGAGTTAATCTACATGACAACTGAACATGGGACAAAGAAAAATCTGAGAACACCGGGTGGGTGCTCTATCCACTGCAGGGTTGTCAGTAGGTTTTTGAGAAGGAGGTTCCATCCAAAAAGTAGGCGGCTATTTTCATATTATTTCTCCAATAACACGCTCAGAACTGACCTACTAACATTTGAAGTAACCGGCGCAGTATTCAAAATAGCCGGTGAAATGTGCTAGTTGCCGGCTTATTTTGACAACCCTGCACTGAGCTACTAGAACTCCTGGAGAGCAAGGGGCATTTTAACTGAGTTCATATGTGACAGGTGTCCTGCACACTGGTAGGATTAGCACTGTTGAAGTCATCATGGGTAGTGATAAATGTGTTCGGGAGGTCATGGGTTTGATTCGTGTCCATGCTTGTGTCATGTAGATTCACTCCCCTTAATTCACTCTTTGCCTCCTTCATTCAATGTGTTCCAGAAAGTATCATAACCCCTCACTAAAAGTGCTTTACAAGCAAACCTCCACTAGCAGACAATTCCCAAGCTTTATTAATATGTTCCAAACCACATACAAACATTGCATAGACCTTTAGCACACGGCGGCCATTTTGAGTCCCAGGAGAACAAAAAGCTTAGTTTGTTTAATTGCACGTCCAGTCTCGCACTGGATGAGAGGTGAGACGGGCAAAATCTTTTGTTTCAGCATTGCGTGATAAAGTTCTATTGTCATATTTTACCAAGCTTGTGATCTTAATGAACTCAGGATTGTAAAACAGACTCCTCAGAGTGACAGACTAGGTCTCCCTCCAGGGGTACTAGATTTCTCGGGGTGCCAGGGTATAGTAGAGACCAATATACATTGGTTATTGACAAAGTGTGAGGTCAAGATGGCTGGATATTGGTCAAGTTCTTTTTTTATCTTTTTTTTCCCTATACACTCGCAAAAAATGAACAAGGCCAATATCCAGCCATCTTGACCAAACAAGCTTGGGGATTTGTTATAATGCTTTCGGGAAGATTTTTCTTGTGGGACACAGTGGGTAGTCCCAAGAGGGCAGTATAGCTCCATCTTGCCCGCTTGGATAGCCAATCACTGTGCAGGATTTTGTTGATCTTGTCTGCTCACAGAGCTAGCCATGTAACAAAAATGCATATCAAGTTTAGGCTGTCTTTATGTAGCCTCTGGGTGCAAATGTTTTCCATTTTGGCTTTGGCCTGAACACTGCTAATGAAAGAGAGAACAAGGAAATATCTGAAAAATAAATAACTAATTGATGTAAATGAAATTACTTTTTCCGAAATCCCTCTCTGTGTTGGTCCCTGTCTTCTTCATAACTTTTTTATGTGGTTTCTCTCTTTTCCCTTGTTTGTTTGGCCGTTTCTCCATCCATTATAAACACTTCATCTCCCCTTTCTTCCAACCCAGGGAGGCTTATTTACAATTCAATTGTGTTAACATTGTAGAGCCTGAGAGGAATTCCTTTGGAGCCACCACAGTATCCAACTTAAGACCAGACTCGAGTGTATTTTGGTTGCACACAATCTTTGCTATCTTGTACTGTGTGTTGATGGTGATCGTGCTGCGGCACTTTACCAATCTGTTTGAATATGAGAGCAAGGATAATTCAACAAAGACTATAATGATTACTAATGTCCCGAAAACAGTGACAGCAGATTTGATCACTCAACATTTTCGGTGAGTAAAAAAGTTTATCGTTGCTACTATATATGGTCTCAGTCTAAGTATACTAAATAGATAGACCTTTAGATTAAGACTACTGTACAAGTATGAAATTGAGTACAATTAAAGCATGATTTTTGAACTTCAAACCAGTGACGTTTCTGTATGTAGGTTTTATGACGAGAGGGTATGTAGGTTTTTTGATGGAGTTCATGGGATGAGTTTGGCATGTGACATGATATTACAAGTGAAGCCTGTGAACTAGAATTAAATAGTTGTACTCATACTCGATCTTTTACTCATACTCACACATGTATCTAAAATCCCTTTAAGTATAACCCAATGACTCCTGTGCCGCCCGTAACCGGCTGTGATGAGCCTTTTCCTTTTTCCACTTCTAACATCATCACTTTTGACCAAGATTGGCATTATCTAACTCAACTTCTACAGGAGAAAAAGATCTTTCCAGTGATCAATGCCCAGATCAGGGTGATCAGCCTAATGGAGCCTGAGATATGCACAAAAATGCTCAAAAAGTTGATTAAAAACTCGGAGCAGAAGTTCCTGCCACTAACCCCTGGCTGCTCCATGGTACATAAAAATTGCCTGCCTCGATGACGCTTTCTTAGAAGTTTTTTAACCACAAGCAAGCCCAGCAGAAGGTCAATCACTGCAGCAAAAAGAGAAGAAAAGGAGAAAAAGGAAAGAGGAAAAAAAAAAGTAAAAAATCAAAAAGCCTAAAGAAGTAGGTCACTTAGCTTCTCGTCCAATCTCAATATTTTTATTTCTGTGCACACCCCAGCCAAAATGTTGTAAAACGGGGTGCTAGTGGCAAGAAGGGGAAGCTGTCTTGTTGCAAATGCATTTTCAACCAGATTTAAGCTACATGTAATTTCGCCAAGATCCAGCCTCAAAACTACCAAAATGTCCAAAAAACGCATTTTTAGCAAAAAGCTCCAGGAGTCAATGGGTTAATGCTATTGAGTAAGACTGTTCTCTTTCATCTCCCTATGTAGTAGTAGTTCAAAGAGAAATGGTTGACCAATTCTGTACATCTCAAGGTTTAACCTTCCCAAGGCTTAAGCTTTAGATTTTTATACTTGGTAATTCATTCTTAATAAGATGAGAGGAATTATTCTTCTCTTGATTTAGAGAAGTGATACTCATTTGATTTATCTGAACTGATTTGTGGTTTAGAGTGTTTTCTGTCATTGGCATTTTCTTTTTTTTAGTTGAGGTTAAGCCTGCTATTTATCACATCATACTTTTGATGTTCTGTCAAAGCAAGTGTTTTTTATTTCATTTGCAGTCCTCCCTTTCAAAGCAACGCCAAGAAATGCCTTAATTGGCAAAACTGTTACAGAATTAATCACTGTTTGCCATCATTTTTTTAATAATATGTGCTCTTTGATACCACTTGACAGTGAGATTTATGGTGAATCACAAATCCTTGAGGTGCAAATTGCATTTGATTTCAAGAAACTCAAAGAAGCGCAGAGGAAAGTCCTTGCAGCACAGATGGGTCGTCAACACTGCGAAGAGCAGCTTCAAAAGACTGGAGAACGACCTCTCACTGTGATCAGCACCAACAGATTATCACCATGTTGCCAGTGCTGTGGTGCCAGTCATGTGGACGGCATTGAATATTTTACTGAGGAAGAAGATGATGGCAAAACAGAGGCTGATATGCAAAGACAGAAGCTCAAGAGTCTGGGAATAGCTTTTGTGACATTTGAAAATGCAAAAGTTGTTGACAGGTGATTAAGGAGACTCCTCTGTTAGTTGTTTTAACATACATGAGGGAGGTGCTTTTCCCACTGGCAGATAGTTAGTAGTCTTGACTTTGATAGTCTAAGACTGGTTTAAGTTCCAGCTGTGGTTCGGGATGACCATTGTGCAGGGTTGTCAAAATAAGCCGGCAACCAGCGCATTTCACCGGCTATTTTGAAAACTGCGCCGGTTACTCCAAATGTTAGTGGGTCAGTTCTGAGCGTGATATTGGAGAAATTAAATGAAAATAACCGCCTACTTTTGGGATGGAACCTCTTACTCAGAAACCTACTGACAACCCTGATTGTTTTGTGTTCTTGGGCA
>JAHPZR010020985.1:0-28361 GCA_019787425.1 Platygyra sinensis | reverse complement strand
TACTCACTTTATTCACAAGTCGATGCTGTTGTACTTGTCTCTTTCCTCTGAAGTCCTCAGATTCAACAAATTATCTCATCAATGCCCCACATCCTCCTGCAGGAAAAAAATTGTGCACTGTTTTCTTAGATGTAAACAATAATAAACTGGTGTCTGTTTAAGAGCTTTCTTGGAGACAAGTTGCAAGTACCCACGTGTAATGCAATATGGGGACACAAAATAATATTCTGACTACTTTACGCCACTTATGGCAGCAGTGGCAGATCTAGGAGAGGGGCCCTGGGAAAGAAAAGCCAGCAGGGGCAAGTAAATCAACCACCCCCACCACCACCAGTCCCTTTATAGCTCAAGGTCTGAATCCGCCAATGGTCAGCATAGTTCGTAATTATGATTGGCAGCAGACAAAAACTTGCATCATGAATGTAAGTCAGAATTGCACGTTATTTGAAAGGCATGTAGTAAGAGCAAGAATTTACTCAAAGATTTGACTTGTCTTCTTTTGTCACAATGTACATTGATGTAAAATTTATGTCACAGGAACTCTAGCACCCACCTGAAAATATCCCTTGACAGCAATTTGAGAGGCACTGAAACTTTGCTTTAAAATTTCTTCAAGTTTCTTTTCACCAGCAGACTCTGCCTGTACTTGGAGGGATCTCAGAATAAACATGTGTGGCCGCAGACACTAAAATTAAATATTCAATTAAAAATGTCAGTTGCATGTACTGGTACTCAAGTTTTCCAGCATTCAGCGTCCAAGTGTCATTACATTTTTAGCAGAGGGCAACCACTGTTTCACAGGCAAAACTATAAGAACTTAACTTGAGTTCGTAATGTAAGAAAACCCTTCCCTCTAGATGGTCAAACGAGGTGGGCATAAATGTTCTCACAGCAACAAATTTGCCTGGTGCCCCTTACCCCCACTTATCTCTGATTTCTGTACTGTGAAGTGACTGCCGGAGCATGATTTTTTTTTATTTCCCCTATCCTCCTGGATGAGATGCTATGCTAGTCTGTCATAGGGCTTCCTCCCACTGGTGTCTATTTCTACAGCTGGGTGAAGAGAGGAATGGTGAGAATTAAGTGTCTTGCCCAAAATGCTGGAACACTGCAGAATGACACCAACCAGGACTTGAACTCGAGACTGCTAAATATCGAGTGCAGTGCCACATGCAATGAGGCCATCAATGGCTGCAGAATGCAAAAACTAAGAATTGCCTCAAAGGAAGCCGCTCGAAATTTATGATTTAATAACACTGGTGTTTTGAGGGAATTGTTCACCTAGACTGATCATGATTCAAATATGTAACAGCTAAATATTAACCACTTACTAACCGAGTGCGAGGGCTGTACTGGGGAATACACTCTTTTTTTTTTTTTATAAGAACAAACTTAATAAGAACATTGAGGCTGAAATCGCTCGAAAAATAAGAAAATTTAAGAACAATCTGAGGCTGAAATTTTTTTCACCAAACAAACAGACCGCGACGACAGTGTGAAGCCAACGTTTCTTTTCAAAATTCAGGGTCTTTACTATACAGTCTTCCAGATATATTCATCACTCTTAAACTTCATTATCACACTTTTCGTGTGTAAACAGTAACAGATTACATGTATGAGTATAAACACGGAACACTACATGTACTGATAAGTACAGGTTCTTTGTCCATCACTGTATGATGCATGTGAAAGGTATGGTTTAGGTACCCTGCAGGTCAGGGTCCCTACAGTGAAGTACTGTACAGTACGGTATAACCACATTTGGAGCCATTAGAGAACACAGAATTTTAAGAACAAAATAGGAACATTTTGAGGCTGAAATGGCCGAAAAAATAAGAACATTGAGCCTGAGCTAAATTTTACTGGTTCTTAATAAAAAAAAAGAGTGTGTTGGTCTGAGGTTTGTGGGTCCATACAAAACGACCAAGGGCCAATATTCCCCAGTACGGCTTGCGCTAGCTAGGTTAGTAAGTAGTTTTATTGTATGGCACTGCGGGCCATGCTTGTTTCGAATTTGCCGGCTTTCCCGAAACCGGTACGTATGGCGAAATCCTATGGCGTACCATCGCGGGGCCAAAATTCAACTTTTGAATTTGCTTCGTATCTTCGCATTCGATGTTGTAGTTTTTACAATTTTGTACCTACCATCTGCAATTGAACATTCAAGTTTCCAAACTTCTCTACTCCACAATGTCGATTTGACATTGTTTGTTTCACGATTTCAACTTTATAGTTTTGAAGTATTCAACATTCAAGTTTACGCAATTCAACATTCAAGTGTTATACATTTTTGTAACATGTACTTCACGTCAATTCAACATGCAATTTGCTTCTTTTTGCGATTTCCAACCGCCAATCCAATGTAATGAAAAACCTCACACACACTAATTCCACAATTCAACTTTGTAGTTTAGGGCATGGAATATTTCAAAGCTTACTCTTTAGTATTTCAACGTTTTGATATTCAACATGTTGCACGTTGCCTTTTGCTATTCAACATTCAACTTTCTATCATCCAACCACAATCCAGAATTACGAAGGAGGCGCAGGCTCGTTAACCTAACCTCGCTCACGTGAGTGAAGCCTATGGGCGGGCCGTCACCACCAAAAAATACATGAGAGAAATTGCAGCACAACTTCACAACCTGTGTTCGAAATTGTCACAACCGAGAAAACACCTTTTAGAGAACTTAACTGGTGACTTGAATGCAACTAACGTAAAGTAGTTCGAAATAAATCTGTTCTTTAATACATCTTTCTTTATCTAGCAATCTGAGTTTTCTCGCTGTTCGTTCGTTCGTTCGTTAGGATTTTTTGCAAATGGTTTGTAAAACGGCGCGTAAGCCAATTGAATGACAAAGTTTGGCCTAAACAAACCCACTTGTAAGCCAATTGACCGCAGAAAGAAAAAAAAGATAAAGACGTTATTGGCCGGGCTCAGTGATCGGTCCGTATAGGGAAAAACTGTGACCAAGGTCTTGGTCCACATCAGATAATACAAGACCTCGGTCACAGCTTTTCCCTGTACGGAACCGATCCTGAGCCGGCCAATAACATAATAACATAAGCTTATATCTATCTGATCTCAGAAATATTGTCATAATTTCTAGAAACCCCAACTGGCACTCTGAAAGACATATCTTCTGGAGCAGAAATGCATTGCAAAATGAAATAAAAACGAAGCAAACATTCCCAAAGTTGACCGGAAACAAGCTTGGCCAAGGTCGCCCACATAAGTCGATGTGACCCGTGTCACCGTCATTCACTCTGTTTAATTTGGGCGCCAAATATGATGGTATTACGTCAGATCCCCCATTGACTGAATCATCTCAGTCTTGACGTTGTCCACTTCACTGTTGTATTTTTTGCGGTTTCGGCGCGCAAAGTAGGTTGTTTCGTTTCATGCCATGCTAAATCACTTTTAGTTTCATTCAAACCTTTCAAATTACACTGGACCATTCCTTCTATGACTGAACAGCTCAACATCAAGTTAAGCTATTTTGCTGTTTGCACGAATGATTTGACTTCGTTCCGTGCACTATAATTGTGTCTGCATTAAATCAGTTGACACTACACTAAACCATTGGTCGGTGAGTTGAACCATTTCTTGGTGAATTAAATGATTTGCCGATTACTTCAACTGTCCCACCATTAATTACGCCATTTTGAAACAGAACACTTGACCTTTTGTTGTCATACCTAATTATTCTACGTATCCTGGTCAGATGAATTCTCATTTAAATAAACTGATTCTTATTAGTTTGTTCCATTTTGATATCGGTGACTGAACTATTTCTAAATTGTCTAAATCGTTTACTGTTTCAGTAGACCGTTTAACACAAGAACACCTAACTCTTTGTATTTAGACAGTATCATTTCTCAATTATTTATTCCATTTCGCAAACCATCACTAAACCATTTATGTTTGGTCTGTGCCGTTTAACAATCTTGTATTTTTGGTGGTGACGGCCGCCCATAGGCTTCACTCACGTGAGCGAGGTTAGGTTAGCGAGCCTGCGCTCCTTCGTTAATTTCTGGATTGCGGTTGGATGATAGAAAGTTGAATGTTGAATAGCAAAAGGCAACGTGCAACATGTTGAATATCAAAACGTTGAATACTAAAGAGTAAGCTTGAAATATTCCATTGCCTAAACTACAAAGTTGAATTGCGAAATTAGTTTGTTGAGGTTTTCATTACATTGGATTGGGGTTGGAAATCGAAAAGAAGCAAATTGCATGTTGAATTGACGTGAAGTACATGTACAATGTATAACACTTGAATGTTGAATTGCGTAAACTTGAATGTTGAATACTTCAAACTACAAAGTTGAATCGTGAAACAAACAATTAATGTCAAATCGACAATTGGAGTAGAGAAATTGGAAACTTGAATGTTCAATTGCAGATGTAGGTACAAATTGTAAAACTACAACATCGAATGTCGAAGATACAAGCAAAATTCAAAAGTTGAATTTTGGCCCCGATGGTACGCCATAAAATCCCGACCAAAAAAGAACCAATCAGGACGCTCGGATTTACCTCCAGACTACCTTGCCATGTAATAAAATATACGCCTAAATGTGGACCCAAACATGAGGCTTTGAGTGGGGCTTTGCGTCCCATAGCGCGACAAAGACATTTTTTTTTTAAACAAGCTTGGAATTATAAGCTTACTTCAATCGACGTATAAACGCCTGCAACGGTTGATGTTCCGCGATGTTACATTGAACCGTTACGCAATAAAATCATTTCACGGCGCAGCTCGAGGCGAAAGTTAGTCCCATATGGTTCAAATGTTTGCCATCAAACTAAAGAAATAATTTACTACTTCCGACAGTTGCACAGCAAGAAAATATTTTATGTTACTCACCATAAGTCGTGCTCCTTTCAAGGTAGCCCAGCTCATCACAGCTCAGAAGCGCTAAACGGGAACAGTTCGTGATGAAGTACATAAAATATGATGTAAGTACATTAATGCTGGTCATTGACAATGCAGACTCAATTCTCCGATGCCTGGAAGATGGCAGCTTCTTGTGATTTTCTTGAGCATTGCTTGGCAGTTGATCCTAATAGCAGAACATCTCACCAATGAAGACGACAGTGGAAGGATTGAGAAAGGTAGATAAATATTACAATCAATCTGTAGCTCTGTCTGTCTGTCGTTAGCTTACTGGGTTGCATGTTGTCACCAAAATAGTACAGTTTCAGTCAATTAATTCCAATCCAAGATCGACCATCCCAACGGCAAGACTCTTCTTTGTAGGGATGGGCGCTCCTGGAATGGACTGATAACTCTGGATATGAACACATGCAAGATTGAAATCATCCTTGTTTGGAGGAGTGGGTGGGGTGTGGTTTGCACCTAATGAGTTCGGATCCTGGCCCAGGGGTTTGTAGTAGGTGGTACTTGAGAATAAAACTGATGGGGAAGTGAGAAGTTTATTCAGGGAGAGGGTGGAGAAAGTATATTATAGGTGTTCATTTCATTTGCATGCTGCTTGTTCATGTTGCCTTATGATCAAGGATGCTCAGAGAAGTGTTCAAGTTTCACACCATGCTAAATTATCAAGCAAGAAACATAATAACAAAGAAGAAGCCATGTCGCTTTCCATTTTTTAGAAGTCTCTTAGTTTTCATTTTAGCCATTAGTTTGGCTGGTGCACGATATACCAAGTCAATAGCAAGTCTCGCGTTACGTCACAAAGAACACAACAATGATTCGTATCCCTTACACAATAAGACAATAGACTTCACACAAAAGAACGAGACAATAGTGCATATATTGACTTGGTATATCGAGCATCACCGATTAGTTTTCTATTACAGTGTAATATGATACTTACAGATATACTTTGACTGCTCTCTTTTATTGTACTGATCTTGAAAAATTGTACTTCATAGACATGTAATTTCCTTTTTATTCAGTTTTTATACTCCTTGTACATAATTTTAAGGTCATTTTAAAATTTTGATTTTTTTTATCATGTAGTCTTAATTTTAAAGGGGCTCAGTCATGGTATTTTGAGTTATTTTGAGCATCAACAAAGTTACCTTTAACTTGAAGGAAACCTGAAAATAATACTTTAGAAAGATAGAAAAACATCAAAGAGATGATAATAAACCATAAAGGAACATGGATGGTTAAAGATGGAGAAGATTGACACCGATTGCAAACAACGAATTGAAAAGTTTAAGTAAACTTTTCAAACCATTCAACTGTGACTTTGCCCCTTTAAGCAGGGCTCCTTTTGATACTAGCCTATGGCTGATGGGGCTACCCTGCCTAAATAAAGATGACCTTTACCTTTAATGAAATAGTAGTACAGTGAAGTTGTTGATTTTCTTTGAAGGAAGCTCCGCTTTACCAAGTTATGATGTGGTGATTGGGATCTTATCAGCGAGAGGCAATAGCGAGCCACGTCAAGCACTCAGAGAAACATGGGTTGGTCATGTCCTAAACCACTCAGTCTTACGGAAAAGGTGGATCTTAAGTTTGTAGCTTCATAAACATCTATAGCCAGATGCAAGTATTTATTTATTTATTTATTTACAAACTTCGCCAAGGACATTTTGGCAGGAGAGATCTCACAGAACTATTGTTCCAATAACGAGACTCCTAAACATCCAAAAAAAAAACAACAACAACAACAACAATAATAATAAAACAAAATAAAAACAGTAATTATATGATTCAGAATAGTTAATTAACAGCAAAGTTTAACTAGTAATGCAGTTAGTGGTACTAACCATTTGTGCTTGTTTTAAAGATGTCTCCCCTTTAATGTGCACCACTTTGTACCACACAGTACCACACATCTATGCATAAGGTGGTAGCATTCTGTGGTCTTTGAAAAATTTAGAGACAATCAGTTATTTTATTATTTTTTTATGTTGTAGTTTGCTTTAGTTTTTATAGTCTGACTGTTATTTTTCAATTGGTAGATTGCTAAATCACTATTATGTGACCACAAATTAAAGCAATTACAATATTGCACATAATACATTTCAGTGGCTTCAATTTACAGGCCATCTGATGGGGTGCAGAAAAAAAAAATGGAAAATTATGCGGAAATTTTTGGCATTATTATGCGAAAGAAAGTGACGATTATGCGGAAAAGACGCCAGATTATGTGGAAATTTCTAAAATTAATAAATGTGTTTTCTTGGCTTTTTCAAACATATAAAATACACGTGAACGTCTTACTGAGAATTTAACTCCTTCATGACATGTTTGACCTTTTGGTGCCATTCGTGGACAGGTATTTCTTCATTCAAGGCAGTTTTTCGATAGTTTTTTCTCCGAAGCTTAGTAACCAGGCATTAAATTGCACAAGGAAAACTGGATACCGGTAGTCCGAAAACTAGAACCCAGGCCCATCAACAGAAGATGCATGGAATGCCTGCATTGAGGTTTAAAATTGTTTGCGAACAAAAAAGGCGTGTTTTGGTCGCTGTTTTGGGTGAATAACTTCAAAATGATCAAATTCTTTGCTATTTTTGCTTCTGAGGATGGTAAGCAGTTGCTTTCTCGCTTATATGTAGCAATTTTCTAGTTTTATGCGGAAAAATGCCCCAAGGATGCGGAGGATGCGGAAGTAGGCGAATTATGCGGATCCGCACCACCGCATCCTGTCAGATGCCCTGAATTTATAGAAATTAAATGTTATGCACCTTTTTTTTTTACTTTCAGTGCTATGGGCCTTTCTGTTGCCACCTAGGAATTAAGTTTTTTTTGTTATTAGTTTTGGCAACTTTATGACACCTTAGGGCTCAAAGTTAAGGACCAACTGGTCACATATGCGACTAGATTTTTGGTTGTGCGCCTAAAAAATCATGTGTGGTCGCACCACCGCACCTTAAAAGCCAAAGTACAGTGCGACTTCTCTAGTGCTTACTCACCTGACAACACTAACATACTCCGATTGAAAAAAATATAAATTTAAACATAGATATGACACGACCAGGTACCAAATATAACAAAGTTGCACCATTTCCCTTTCATCGGTGTGTATTCTTTTTCGTTATCTTTAAGACTAATTTCCCAGTGGATTCTCCGAACTTGAACTTTCATTTCTTCCCATGTTGTTCTGGTGGTCGTGCTAGGCGCTCCCAGCGGAAAGTGTGGAGACTGGGGATGAGATTAAATTGTGTTCTCATTTTTTGCGAACAACAATTACAAAATGCTGCATTTTGAAAGCTTTGTTTTCACTTGTCTGACGTACAAATATGTCCAGCATTTTCGGAACGGGCTGATCCACAAATTCTATGGCTTGAAAGCTAGCCAAATGATCAAAGTTCATGCAAGTTCTCACAAATACCTACATGTTGAAAAAAATCAAGAATCTTCCTGAACAGAATTTCAAGAGTGGTCAAACAACAAGCAATGATTTGGATAGTGAGGATACTCAACAAAGCGACTTTATTAGTTAATATGACTAAGCTTAACTCTTGTGTGAAATAACTTGTCTGATTCTTTTATTTGTTTTTGTTGTGTTCAATACTGCTAGAATAGGCCCATAATAATTCATTGTAACACAAAGCCTGAGTAGCTCTTTTGGAGCATTAAGCAGCATTAAGTATTCTTTTGGAGTAGGTGCTCCAAGTATTTGAAGCTGTGTGCCTAAAATGTTTAACTCTGTGCATAAAATGTTGGCAGTGCGCCTAAAAATTTACACCTGGTTACACAAGTGCTCCCAAAGCCAAAAATAAACTTTGAGCCCTGCCACCTTTTTGGCAGACTGTGACAACTTGCCACCAGTGTTAGGCATTCACACGTTGAGATTTTTAAAAGTACCACAAAATTGAATGATGAATTTGAAAATATAATACAGGTATCTTCATTCATAACAGTTCCCATGTTTCAATTGGCTGGTTCAAATGAAAGCCAGCAAAACGGTGTCCAAAAGATGTCAAAATTTAGTCAAAAACTTTCTCAAGTGGTAACAGTACGATGCATAGCATTTTTTGGAAGGTAAAACATGTTAGTATCATATTTCACTGTAATCACGCAATAGTATGTTAGGTAGTTCATCACCAACAATGAATTTAATTAACACCCTGAGGGATTTAAAACAAAACACACAGTAAATAATGATATTGGAAAGAGGCAGGAAAGAGATGATGAACTACCTAACATACTATTGCGTGATTACAGTGAAATATGATACTAACATGTTTTACCTTCCAAAAAATGCTATGCATCGTACTGTTACCACTTGAGAAAGTTTTTGACTAAATTTTGACATCTTTTGGACACCGTTTTGCTGGCTTTCATTTGAACCAGCCAATTGAAACATGGGAACTGTTATGAATGAAGATACCTGTATTATATTTTCAAATTCATCATTCAATTTTGTGGTACTTTTAAAAATCTCAACGTGTGAATGCCTAACACTGGTGGCAAGTTGTCACAGTCTGCCAAAAAGGTGGCAGGGCTCAAAGTTTATTTTTGGCTTTGGGAGCACTTGTGTAACCAGGTGTAAATTTTTAGGCGCACTGCCAACATTTTATGCACAGAGTTAAACATTTTAGGCACACAGCTTCAAATACTTGGAGCACCTACTCCAAAAGAATACTTAATGCTGCTTAATGCTCCAAAAGAGCTACTCAGGCTTTGTGTTACAATGAATTATTATGGGCCTATTCTAGCAGTATTGAACACAACAAAAACAAATAAAAGAATCAGACAAGTTATTTCACACAAGAGTTAAGCTTAGTCATATTAACTAATAAAGTCGCTTTGTTGAGTATCCTCACTATCCAAATCATTGCTTGTTGTTTGACCACTCTTGAAATTCTGTTCAGGAAGATTCTTGATTTTTTTCAACATGTAGGTATTTGTGAGAACTTGCATGAACTTTGATCATTTGGCTAGCTTTCAAGCCATAGAATTTGTGGATCAGCCCGTTCCGAAAATGCTGGACATATTTGTACGTCAGACAAGTGAAAACAAAGCTTTCAAAATGCAGCATTTTGTAATTGTTGTTCGCAAAAAATGAGAACACAATTTAATCTCATCCCCAGTCTCCACACTTTCCGCTGGGAGCGCCTAGCACGACCACCAGAACAACATGGGAAGAAATGAAAGTTCAAGTTCGGAGAATCCACTGGGAAATTAGTCTTAAAGATAACGAAAAAGAATACACACCGATGAAAGGGAAATGGTGCAACTTTGTTATATTTGGTACCTGGTCGTGTCATATCTATGTTTAAATTTATATTTTTTTCAATCGGAGTATGTTAGTGTTGTCAGGTGAGTAAGCACTAGAGAAGTCGCACTGTACTTTGGCTTTTAAGGTGCGGTGGTGCGACCACACATGATTTTTTAGGCGCACAACCAAAAATCTAGTCGCATATGTGACCAGTTGGTCCTTAACTTTGAGCCCTAAGGTGTCATAAAGTTGCCAAAACTAATAACAAAAAAAACTTAATTCCTAGGTGGCAACAGAAAGGCCCATAGCACTGAAAGTAAAAAAAAAAGGTGCATAACATTTAATTTCTATAAATTCAGGGCATCTGACAGGATGCGGTGGTGCGGATCCGCATAATTCGCCTACTTCCGCATCCTCCGCATCCTTGGGGCATTTTTCCGCATAAAACTAGAAAATTGCTACATATAAGCGAGAAAGCAACTGCTTACCATCCTCAGAAGCAAAAATAGCAAAGAATTTGATCATTTTGAAGTTATTCACCCAAAACAGCGACCAAAACACGCCTTTTTTGTTCGCAAACAATTTTAAACCTCAATGCAGGCATTCCATGCATCTTCTGTTGATGGGCCTGGGTTCTAGTTTTCGGACTACCGGTATCCAGTTTTCCTTGTGCAATTTAATGCCTGGTTACTAAGCTTCGGAGAAAAAACTATCGAAAAACTGCCTTGAATGAAGAAATACCTGTCCACGAATGGCACCAAAAGGTCAAACATGTCATGAAGGAGTTAAATTCTCAGTAAGACGTTCACGTGTATTTTATATGTTTGAAAAAGCCAAGAAAACACATTTATTAATTTTAGAAATTTCCACATAATCTGGCGTCTTTTCCGCATAATCGTCACTTTCTTTCGCATAATAATGCCAAAAATTTCCGCATAATTTTCCATTTTTTTTTTCTGCACCCCATCAGATGGCCTGTAAATTGAAGCCACTGAAATGTATTATGTGCAATATTGTAATTGCTTTAATTTGTGGTCACATAATAGTGATTTAGCAATCTACCAATTGAAAAATAACAGTCAGACTATAAAAACTAAAGCAAACTACAACATAAAAAAATAATAAAATAACTGATTGTCTCTAAATTTTTCAAAGACCACAGAATGCTACCACCTTATGCATAGATGTGTGGTACTGTGTGGTACAAAGTGGTGCACATTAAAGGGGAGACATCTTTAAAACAAGCACAAATGGTTAGTACCACTAACTGCATTACTAGTTAAACTTTGCTGTTAATTAACTATTCTGAATCATATAATTACTGTTTTTATTTTGTTTTATTATTATTGTTGTTGTTGTTGTTGTTTTTTTTTTGGATGTTTAGGAGTCTCGTTATTGGAACAATAGTTCTGTGAGATCTCTCCTGCCAAAATGTCCTTGGCGAAGTTTGTAAATAAATAAATAAATAAATACTTGCATCTGGCTATAGATGTTTATGAAGCTACAAACTTAAGATCCACCTTTTCCGTAAGACTGAGTGGTTTAGGACATGACCAACCCATGTTTCTCTGAGTGCTTGACGTGGCTCGCTATTGCCTCTCGCTGATAAGATCCCAATCACCACATCATAACTTGGTAAAGCGGAGCTTCCTTCAAAGAAAATCAACAACTTCACTGTACTACTATTTCATTAAAGGTAAAGGTCATCTTTATTTAGGCAGGGTAGCCCCATCAGCCATAGGCTAGTATCAAAAGGAGCCCTGCTTAAAGGGGCAAAGTCACAGTTGAATGGTTTGAAAAGTTTACTTAAACTTTTCAATTCGTTGTTTGCAATCGGTGTCAATCTTCTCCATCTTTAACCATCCATGTTCCTTTATGGTTTATTATCATCTCTTTGATGTTTTTCTATCTTTCTAAAGTATTATTTTCAGGTTTCCTTCAAGTTAAAGGTAACTTTGTTGATGCTCAAAATAACTCAAAATACCATGACTGAGCCCCTTTAAAATTAAGACTACATGATAAAAAAAATCAAAATTTTAAAATGACCTTAAAATTATGTACAAGGAGTATAAAAACTGAATAAAAAGGAAATTACATGTCTATGAAGTACAATTTTTCAAGATCAGTACAATAAAAGAGAGCAGTCAAAGTATATCTGTAAGTATCATATTACACTGTAATAGAAAACTAATCGGTGATGCTCGATATACCAAGTCAATATATGCACTATTGTCTCGTTCTTTTGTGTGAAGTCTATTGTCTTATTGTGTAAGGGATACGAATCATTGTTGTGTTCTTTGTGACGTAACGCGAGACTTGCTATTGACTTGGTATATCGTGCACCAGCCAAACTAATGGCTAAAATGAAAACTAAGAGACTTCTAAAAAATGGAAAGCGACATGGCTTCTTCTTTGTTATTATGTTTCTTGCTTGATAATTTAGCATGGTGTGAAACTTGAACACTTCTCTGAGCATCCTTGATCATAAGGCAACATGAACAAGCAGCATGCAAATGAAATGAACACCTATAATATACTTTCTCCACCCTCTCCCTGAATAAACTTCTCACTTCCCCATCAGTTTTATTCTCAAGTACCACCTACTACAAACCCCTGGGCCAGGATCCGAACTCATTAGGTGCAAACCACACCCCACCCACTCCTCCAAACAAGGATGATTTCAATCTTGCATGTGTTCATATCCAGAGTTATCAGTCCATTCCAGGAGCGCCCATCCCTACAAAGAAGAGTCTTGCCGTTGGGATGGTCGATCTTGGATTGGAATTAATTGACTGAAACTGTACTATTTTGGTGACAACATGCAACCCAGTAAGCTAACGACAGACAGACAGAGCTACAGATTGATTGTAATATTTATCTACCTTTCTCAATCCTTCCACTGTCGTCTTCATTGGTGAGATGTTCTGCTATTAGGATCAACTGCCAAGCAATGCTCAAGAAAATCACAAGAAGCTGCCATCTTCCAGGCATCGGAGAATTGAGTCTGCATTGTCAATGACCAGCATTAATGTACTTACATCATATTTTATGTACTTCATCACGAACTGTTCCCGTTTAGCGCTTCTGAGCTGTGATGAGCTGGGCTACCTTGAAAGGAGCACGACTTATGGTGAGTAACATAAAATATTTTCTTGCTGTGCAACTGTCGGAAGTAGTAAATTATTTCTTTAGTTTGATGGCAAACATTTGAACCATATGGGACTAACTTTCGCCTCGAGCTGCGCCGTGAAATGATTTTATTGCGTAACGGTTCAATGTAACATCGCGGAACATCAACCGTTGCAGGCGTTTATACGTCGATTGAAGTAAGCTTATAATTCCAAGCTTGTTTAAAAAAAAAATGTCTTTGTCGCGCTATGGGACGCAAAGCCCCACTCAAAGCCTCATGTTTGGGTCCACATTTAGGCGTATATTTTATTACATGGCAAGGTAGTCTGGAGGTAAATCCGAGCGTCCTGATTGGTTCTTTTTTGGTCGGGATTTTATGGCGTACCATCGGGGCCAAAATTCAACTTTTGAATTTTGCTTGTATCTTCGACATTCGATGTTGTAGTTTTACAATTTGTACCTACATCTGCAATTGAACATTCAAGTTTCCAATTTCTCTACTCCAATTGTCGATTTGACATTAATTGTTTGTTTCACGATTCAACTTTGTAGTTTGAAGTATTCAACATTCAAGTTTACGCAATTCAACATTCAAGTGTTATACATTGTACATGTACTTCACGTCAATTCAACATGCAATTTGCTTCTTTTCGATTTCCAACCCCAATCCAATGTAATGAAAACCTCAACAAACTAATTTCGCAATTCAACTTTGTAGTTTAGGCAATGGAATATTTCAAGCTTACTCTTTAGTATTCAACGTTTTGATATTCAACATGTTGCACGTTGCCTTTTGCTATTCAACATTCAACTTTCTATCATCCAACCGCAATCCAGAAATTAACGAAGGAGCGCAGGCTCGCTAACCTAACCTCGCTCACGTGAGTGAAGCCTATGGGCGGCCGTCACCACCAAAAATACAAGATTGTTAAACGGCACAGACCAAACATAAATGGTTTAGTGATGGTTTGCGAAATGGAATAAATAATTGAGAAATGATACTGTCTAAATACAAAGAGTTAGGTGTTCTTGTGTTAAACGGTCTACTGAAACAGTAAACGATTTAGACAATTTAGAAATAGTTCAGTCACCGATATCAAAATGGAACAAACTAATAAGAATCAGTTTATTTAAATGAGAATTCATCTGACCAGGATACGTAGAATAATTAGGTATGACAACAAAAGGTCAAGTGTTCTGTTTCAAAATGGCGTAATTAATGGTGGGACAGTTGAAGTAATCGGCAAATCATTTAATTCACCAAGAAATGGTTCAACTCACCGACCAATGGTTTAGTGTAGTGTCAACTGATTTAATGCAGACACAATTATAGTGCACGGAACGAAGTCAAATCATTCGTGCAAACAGCAAAATAGCTTAACTTGATGTTGAGCTGTTCAGTCATAGAAGGAATGGTCCAGTGTAATTTGAAAGGTTTGAATGAAACTAAAAAGTGATTTAGCATGGCATGAAACGAAACAACCTACTTTGCGCGCCGAAACCGCAAAAAATACAACAGTGAAGTGGACAAGTCAAGACTGAGATGATTCAGTCAATGGGGGATCTGACGTAATACCATCATATTTGGCGCCAAATTAGCAGAGTGAATGACCGTGACACGGGTCACATCGACTTGTGTGGGCGACCTTGGCCAAGCTTGTTCCGGTCAACTTCGGGAAGTTTGCTTCTTTTTATTTCATTTTGCAATGCATTTCTGTTCAGAAGATATGTCTTTCAGAGTGCCAGTGGGGATCTAGAAATTATGACAATATTTCTGAGATCAGATAGATATAAGCTTATGTTATTATGCTATTGGCCGTCTCAGGATCGGTCCGTACAGGGAAAAGCTGTGACCGAGGTCTTGTATTATCTGATGTGACCAAGACCTCGGTCACAGTTTTTCCCTATACGGATCGATCCTGAGCCGGCCAATAACGTCTTTATCTTTTTTTTTTTCTGCGGTAAATTGGCTTACAAGTGGGTTTGTTTAGGCAACTTTGTCATTCAATTGACTTACGCGCCGTTTACAAACCATTTGCAAAAAATCTAACGAACGAACGAACAAGCGAGAAACTCAGATGCTAGATAAAGAAAGATGTATTAAAGAACAGATTTATTTCGAACTACTTTACGTTAGTTGCATTCAAGTCACCACTTAAGTTCTCTAAAAGTGTTTTCTCGGTGTGAAATTTCGTACAAAGTTTGAAGTTGTGCTGCGATTTCTCTCGTGTATTTTTGGTGGTGACGACCGCCCATAGGCTTCACTCACGTGAGCGAGGTTGGGTTAGCGAGCCTGCGCTCCTTCGTTAACTTCTGGATTGCGGTTGGATGATAGAAAGTTGAATGTTGAATAGCGAAAGGCAAAGTGCAACATGTTGAATATCAAAACGTTGAAATACTAAAGAGTAAGCTTGAAATATTCCATTGCCTAAACTACAAAGTTGAATTGCGAAATTAGTTTGTTGAGGTTTTCATTACATTGGATTGGGGTTGGAAATCGAAAAGAAGCAAATTGCATGTTGAATTGACGTGAAGTACATGTACAATGTATAACACTTGAATGTTGAATTGCGTAAACTTGAATGTTGAATACTTCAAACTACAAAGTTGAATCGTGAAACAAACAATGTCAAATCGACAATTGGAGTAGAGAAGTTGGAAACTTGAATGTTCAATTGCAGATGTAGGTACAAATTGTAAAACTACAACATCGAATGCGAAGATACAAGCAAATTCAAAAGTTGAATTTTGGCCCCGATGGTACGCCATAGGATTTCGCCATACGTACCGGTTTCGGAAAGCCGGCAAATTCGAAACAAGCATGGCCCGAGTGCCATACAATAAACTACTTACTAACCTAGCTAGCGCAAGCCGTACTGGGGAATATTGGCCCTTGGTCGTTTTTGTATGGACCCACAACCTCAGACCAACACACTCTTTTTTTTTATTAAGAACCAGTAAAATTTAGCTCAGGCTCAATGTTCTTATTTTTTCGGCCATTTCAGCCTCAAAATGTTCCTATTTTGTTCTTAAAATTCTGTGTTCTCTAATGGCTCCAAATGTGGTTATACCGTACTGTACAGTACTTCACTGTAGGGACCCTGACCTGCAGGGTACCTAAACCATACCTTTCACATGCATCATACAGTGATGGACAAAGAACCTGTACTTATCAGTACATGTAGTGTTCCGTGTTTATACTCATACATGTAATCTGTTACTGTTTACACACGAAAAGTGTGATAATGAAGTTTAAGAGTGATGAATATATCTGGAAGACTGTATAGTAAAGACCCTGAATTTTGAAAAGAAACGTTGGCTTCACACTGTCGTCGCGGCCAGGAGCCCATCACCCGTGATGGGCTCCTGTCGTCGCGGTCTGTTTGTTTGGTGAAAAAAATTTCAGCCTCAGATTGTTCTTAAATTCTTATTTTTCGAGCGATTTCAGCCTCAATGTTCTTATTAAGTTTGTTCTTATTAAAAAAAAAAAAGAGTGTATTCCCCAGTACAGCCCTCGCACTCGGTTAGTAAGTGGTTAATATTTAGCTGTTACATATTTGAATCATGATCAGTCTAGGTGAACAATTCCCTCAAACACCAGTGTTATTAAATCATAAATTTCGAGCGGCTTCCTTTGAGGCAATTCTTAGTTTTTGCATTCTGCAGCCATTGATGGCCTCATTGCATGTGCACTGCACTCGATATTTAGCAGTCTCGAGTTCAAGTCCTGGTTGGTGTCATTCTGCAGTGTTCCAGCATTTTGGGCAAGACACTTAATTCTCACCATTCCTCTCTTCACCCAGCTGTAGAAATAGACACCAGTGGGAGGAGCCCTATGACAGACTAGCATATGCATCTCATCCAGGAGGATAGGGGAAATAAAAAAAATCATGCTCCGGCAGTCACTTCACAGTACAGAAATCAGAGATAAGTGGGGGTAAGGGGCACCAGGCAAATTTGTTGCTGTGAGAACATTTATGCCCACCTCGTTTGACCATCTAGAGGGAAGGGTTTTCTTACATTACGAACTCAAGTTAAGTTCTTATAGTTTTGCCTGTGAACAGTGGTTGCCCTCCTGCTAAAAATGTTAATGACACTTGGACGCTGAATGCTGGAAAACTTGAGTACCAGTACATGCAACTGACATTTTTAATTGAATATTTAATTTTAGTGTCTGCGGCCACATGTTTATTCTGAGATCCCTCCAAGTACAGGCAGAGTCTGCTGGTGAAAAGAAACTTGCAGAAATTTTAAAGCAAAGTTTCAGTGCCTCTCAAATTGCTGTCAAGGATATTTCAGGTGGGTGTAGAGTTCCTGTGACATAAATTTACATCAATGTACATTGTGACAAAAGAAGACAGTCAAATCTTTGAGTAAATTTTCTCTTACTACATGCCTTTCAATAACGTGCAATTCTGACTTACATTCATGATGCAAGTTTTGTCTGCTGCCAATCATAATTACGAACTATGCTGACCATTGGCGGATTCAGACCTTGAGCTATAAAGGGACTGGTGGTGGTGGGGGTGGTTGATTTACTTGCCCTGCTGGCTTTTCTTTCCCAGGGCCCCTCTCCTAGATCTGCCACTGCTGCCATAAGTGCGTAAAGTAGTCAGAATATTATTTTGTGTCCCATATTGCATTACACGTGGGTACTTGCAACTTGTCTCCAAGAAAGCTCTTAAACAGACACCAGTTTATTATTGTTTACATCTTAAGAAAACCAGTGCACAATTTTTTTTCCTGCAGGAGGATGTGGGGCTATGTATGAGATATTTGTTGAATCTGAGGACTTCAGAGGAAAGAGACAAGTACAACAGCATCGACTTGTGAATAAAGTGAGTATTTTATATTACCGGTAGTTTCCATGCAGTCAACAGTGATAAATACTGTTGGTATCAACATTTCATGTATACTTCAGTGAATATTAATTGTTAATTATCCCAAAGTTACATGCAAGTTTACTTCACTGTAAAATAAACTGACTGCCAGCCACAGCTATAAACTTGTAGGTTCATCAAATAAGATATTAACTGCTGTAATTTGTCTGATTGTTTGGTTGTTACCCTTAGGCTCTTGGAGATGAAGTAAAAAGCATGCATGGATTGAGGATTTTTACAGCAGTTCCTGGAGAAAAATAATCTTCAACACTGTATATTTTAGGATTCCTAATAATTATTGTGAGGGATATAACATTCATTTGATGTACTGAAGCAGTGTTTCCAAAATCAAGAATGTTACATTGCTTCGACCTTCATAATTAATGTGGCATATAGATGCAAGATACAGTTGTATGTCTTATACAATCTTTTAACCAGGAGCTAACTGAGTTTGGGCTGTACAAAGGCAGACATGTCTCAAGTGCCAAGGATGAAATTTCACTGTTATTTCAGGGCTCAAAAAAGTGCCATCCCATTGTCCTGGACCTTTTCATTCTCACTTAATGGCCAAGGAATCAGGCAAGTGGTTTGCAAATTAACTCATTAAAAGAGCAAACGAAGACTTCCAGAGCAAGCAAATTTAAGAGCTACTTTGCCCAAGGGCAAGATGACTTTCAAGTTATTTTCAAGTCTTGTGTTTGATAGAAAATAAGATCTACTGAGAAATTTAACCCTTTCCTGATCAAGGCTGTGATCTAAGAAAAATCTTGAGGTGCTCAAAGGTTCCTAACCATGAAATCCTGGGTGTCCAGCACTTAAGTTTATGTGAGAAAAAGTTTTCCCAGTTGCCTGTTAGTTGCCTGTGGCACCCAGGCACTTCTAGAGCACAGCTCAGGTGTTAATGGAGACCTCTAGCTGACACTTTCCTCTAGTATACTTGTACATCTAAGTCATTACCCTTCACTGACATACACAACAATAGTTTAACTGGACACCTTTCTTATGCAACGGTCTGATTTCATGTCATGTACTGTATATGGGTCACTTACACAACTTGTTTATAAGGGTTGTACTGTAGTTTGTAGTGATAATCACCAACACTGAAAGTTGTAACTGTCCTAGAACAACGACTGATCAGCAACTTACTTTTTGTAAGTACAAGTATACAGGGCACCAGTAAGAGAAATAAACTGAAGTAAGTATCACCATGATGGGTGCATTTTATTTAAATTTAGTTTACAAATCCTCCCAATACCTTTGGCTTGTATATATGACAAGAAATGTACAAGAGAATTAGGTCAATTTTGATATAATTTTTATATATTAAAATTCTAACTTGGCTCTGAGGCTTGCATGAATAAAGCAAATTAACAAAATTAATTATTCATCCCTCAACCTTGAAGTGATTTGTTTTGTTTTATTCCCTTGAGCCTCATAACCAAGTTATTTATTTATTGAAAATGACCCATTAATTTTTAAGTGTTTGGTTTTCCAAAAAAAATACAAAATTCCTGGAAGTGAATAAAACATGCATTTTATGTACATTATTATAAATTTGTTGTAAAATAAATAAATGATTAAAACTGGCCCTAAAAACAGACTCTATAAGAACACATATCTTGGATTGTAACTTGAAAACTCTTATTAATAACATAACTCCTTGCAATGAAATCTACATGGTATTCTTTGAAAATTCTTATAACAAAAGTCAAAAAAATCTAAATGTATCCTGGCAATGGTATGGCTACAATCTTGGACAGAATAAAATGAGAAATAGAAGCACCCCACCCCCAATTTAATGATGTACTCGCGCTACAACAAAAATGTAACATTTTTTCCATCATTGAAATGGGGGAGGCGTGGTCTTAATTTTTCATCCATTTTGTCCAAGATTGTAGCTAATTAAACTGTGCTTTTCTCTTATGGTTTTCATTTCTTCTCTGATGCTGAAAGTGAAAAAGGAAACCAAGTTAGCAGTCAGTCGTCAATCACGCAAAATCTGCAATTCAAATCGTAATGGCATGGTTACATTTAGCAAAAAACAAATTCAATGGGTTTCAATGTCTCATCTGTGGGCTGCCTGTGTGATTAGGAGACTTGGACAAATTAATCACCTTGAAGATCGACATGCTGTCCGACAGGTTAGCTGAAGATGAATTTGGCTTCTTACAGTAATTCATCTTTTGATTTATCACCTAAACAATGTATAGACCTTAAGCTAATTTGTGTCAAATTTCTCTGGGATAAATTCAGCCAATGATTGTAACAAGAAATTTTGACACTAAGGATCATTGACCATATCTTTTTATACTGTAACTTGAAGGAGAAAAGATTCCTTTTAAAAACTGTATGTCTTGTTGTTACTAGGACATACCTTAGTAGTAAAGGCTTGAAATGATGATTGATCTCTTGTTTTGTGAGCTCGACCACTTCCTGTATGGAATACTACAGACAGCAAAAAAATTGTAATTAAATTTTCACACTAAACATTTGGTTATCAGCTCATCTACAGATTAACAGACTGAGTGTATTTCAAGTATTACAGTACAACTCAGCCAGAGAAAGGCAAGGAAACATCTGTAGAGTAGACTGTTAAATGAAAATGTACCTGCGCTACTCCACGTTGGGGACAAATGGAGGGTTAACTTAAAAGAGAGCAGAACATGTTGCGTGACATACATGTAAGTAGTGCTTGTATAATATTGAAATGGAATGGATTGAAATGCAAATTTAATTAATTGAGTTTCAATTAATTAAACTTCATTTATGTGAAGGCTTCAGTGGAAAAAGGGCGTTAGGTTTTTTACTGAAAAGTGAACTTTGTCAAAAACGCTCCAAATTTCGCATGCAGTTTTGTTTCCGTGTGTCAAACAATGTTCTGCATGTTTTTTCCCTGAAGTTTGCTTCCTTTTGGAGATATTACGTATGCAAAAAACACATTTTCCCAAGGGCATCCTCTGGGGACCTTTTGTTGAATGGAAAACAAAAGAAACCTTTTGTTTCGCTAAGCGATCAACTCACTATAATACCTTAAGCTCTTACTACTGCTTCGTTAGCACAAGTGGATGAGGCGCTGAATGGGCCAAATTCGAATTTGTTTTGCCGTGACGCCGGTTCGATACGAGGTCGCTCAATTTTTTTTTTTCGCTCTGTTCCTTTTCTTTTTTCAAAAATGAAGATATCTATTTTTAGAAAAATGCGTATACAGCGGGAATCTGGAGAGATTTTTTTATACAGGTTATTGTGACGTGAGACAACACGTGAATTTCGATCGAGCGTCAAAGCAAAGAGAAGTGATGCATGATGCAGTACAGCTCTTTCGACTAATATCTTAAGCATTGTTTTTAAGTACCTTGTAGCCTGCCTGGTGGTTGATAGGCATTTTAAGTACCTTGTAGCCTGCCTGGTGGTTGATAGGCATCATAAAGCCTTGATAACCCGTAAGTCACCAGCACGTTTTAAAGAAGCAAAACGTGTTCTGTAACTTCCAACGCAACTGATATCAGCGGCAAGTCAGTTATCAGCGTTCGAAGTCATCATCATCCTCCATGTTTACCCGCGCACGAGGTGTAACAGAACCTTCCCGGCATGCATTACGATCACGTTCGGCAAGACAAGCCAAGACAAGACAAGACAAGACAAGACAAGACTCCGTAAATCACAATAATATTTAACTAATTACAGAGCGTGTTTTTTTCCTTGTTTATTCCAACATAATAATGGCCAACAAGAAGCGATCGATTGATTCAAACATAGATCTGTGATCTAGGTTGCGTTGATTTTACTTCAAATCGGCATGATTTGTAGTGTTTTAAACTTCTGGGATCAGGGGCCATGCAGATGTAAGGAGAGAGACCTGTACGTTGCACAGAAGGGTTAATCTGTTAATCTGCCAGCCCTACATTTTTAAGCTTATACGTTGCAGGCAGTTAAAATGAAATAGAGATCCTTGCTGTGACGCTTTAACGTGAAATCAACATTTTAACCTATTTAAGCCCGAAAACGCCGTTTTCGAGTTTACGTGCTGGGTGAAATGAACAGCTTGCTGGATTTGAAGTGAAATCAACATCCTTGCCGTCATGCCTTAACGTGAAATCGCGTAAAGTGAACGTTTGGCTGTAATTTGAGTGAAATTAACGGCTTTGCGGTCGCGTGATAACGTGAAATCACAATTTTAACGGTTTTAAAAACCTGAAATCAACATTTTTTAAGGTTACATCTTGATTGTTTTCTTTGGCCTAACACTGCACTAACCCTAACGCGTCCTGACCTTAACTCTAACGTTATCCGAAGCGCTAACCCTAAGAATGAAGCGCTAGCGCTAACCGTAGGCAATAACCCTCACCCTTCAACACTAACCCTAGTTTCAAGCGGTAACACTAAACGTTAACTCTAAGCCTAACCTTGTTCCGTAACCCTAACCCTTCAACGCTAGCACTAGTTTCGAGCGGTAACCCTAACCCTAAGTAAAACCCTGAAGTTTTAAGTCCTTGCGGTGGCGTGAGAATGTGAAATCAAAATTTTAAGTCTCTGTAAATGACCTGATATCAACATTGTCTAGCTTGCGCATTGCGTGAAATTAACATTTGGCTGTAATTTGAGTGAAATCAACGTCTTTGCGGTCGCACGTTAACGTGAAATAAAAGTTTTAACGGTTTTAACCTGACATCAACATTTTTTGAGGTTATACGTTGCAAAAGATCAATATTTTGCTGGATTTTAAGTGAAATTACCGTCTTTGCGGTCACGTGCTGACGTGACAACAAATACAGGTTTTTTTGCATACGTAATATCTCGAAAACGAAACAAACTTCAGCAAAAAAACATGCAGAACATTGCCTAACGCACCTAAACAAAACTGCATGCGAAATTTGGAGCGTTTTTGATAAATTTCATTTTTGAGTAAAAAACCTAACGCCCTTTTTCCACCGAAGCCTTCAATTATAATTGCAGAGCTTAAATGTTAATGAATAAACCGACCATACATGTACACTTAACAGATATATTAAAATACCTGCACTAAACTTGCTTGTCTTCTAAAATAGCATTTGCCCTCCTCATCCTCATACACTGGATGAAGGTGTAGATGAAGCTTTCCCTGCTTTGTTTTTTGCTCTGGTCGGTTCCTCCAAGGAAAGACAGTGATTTCCACCACATAGAGAGGAGCACTAAATCCCTGAAAAGGAAAATACAATTCAAAATACTGTACTAACCTGAGACCTTGTGTAAGTAGATGGTAATATTCCTGGGGGGGGGGGGGGGGACTCCCATATAATTAAAAAGACAGGGGTGCTTGTTAGAAATTTTGAAAAGAACACCTACATGTATGTATGTGGTACCAAGATCCTATTTTGTGGGCGTGACTTAAAATGTTTTTCACCCCTAAGATCAACCAGTTATAAAGAATCACTGACACTTTCACAAATTTTAATAGCAATATACATGTCAAAGATGGTTGCCTTGAATACCTTCTAGAAAAGTTGAAAAGTTGTCTTTTTTTTTTGGGGGGGGGGGGGGGGGAGGAGACTTAATACTCTAAAAGGTACTGCAAAAGCTCACCCCATGGACTTTTTGAGGCTGAGCACCCTAAGAGAGGGTGGTACGGGGGTCTCTGGTATAATTCACGAACCGCCCAAATACTGACAACCCTCAGGCCCACTCAACTGAGTAGTCAGAGACGTTCACAGGCTCCTAGAAGAAACCTGTATGTACAACATGCCATGCATCTGTGAAATGTAAGTCCTGTACTATACCTCGGCAAAATCATTCTTAGCATCTTTGTCACACCAGCAATAATCAGATGTCCTCAAGAGATGAGGCCTTAGTCGATTTCTGTCTACTTTGTCACACCTAACAAAATGCAAAAGACATCAAGCCTACCAGCACAATGATCAACTGCATTTCAAAGGTCTTGAGAAACATTGCATTTCTTCAAGAATAAGACTTAAGAATCTCATCTTTTGTGATGAGAGGACTTGGAATGAAAAACAATGTTGAAAACAGCATGTTAATTAGCATCAACGTGCTTGTGATGTATAATGTTTTCCACTTCTTGAACCTTCACACCACTCTGAAAGATACCCAATGCAAGCCAGTAACTAATAGAATACACACAAGGTTTTGTCTGTACACATAATTTATGGTCAAAATTAATTAAAAATACAGTACATGCATGTAATGATTGTTGGTTATCACTACACTGTAGGCTTGCTACATGTGCCTGCAGCAGGCTACTGTAATATGCACTACATGTAAGCTTACATGTATTCAAATCAAGTGGTTTTAGTTTTGGTTAATCATTAAACTTATAAATAATGTAATGTTCTTACCTTTCATTTTCAAGATCAAGTGTGACAGCATCTACATCCTGGTCAGTGCCGATTACTGGTATAATTTCAACCTTGATATAAAAGACAATTTAGGTTCTATTATATTATAAAGAAATATTTACTTAATATAAACATTCAAGGAGCATATTTACTATTAATTAAGACAAAAGACATTCAAAGTATCAAACACTCATTTCATGATCATCATGTACAGAAATTTTGTGCTCAAGGTATTAATGTGAAAATAAGGCAACCTCCCTCAGACCAATTGTGAAGATGTGACTATTAGAATCCACAAGTTAAAGACAAAAACTATAATTTACTTAACAAATAAAGAAGCCTAAGCCGTGTATTACACTGTGATAAAACACGACAGGCATTTGAGAACACGAGGGAAATGTAGAAAACATGAGCCGCAGGCGAGAGTTTTCTACATTTCTCAAGTGTTCTCAGATGACTGGAGTGTTTAATCACTGTGTAATACACGGCTTAGGCTTTTTCATTTGCTTTATGATATAGATTTTACACGCGCAAAACAATAAAACACGCTTTTTCTATGTTATATACTCTGATAAAACATAGGTTTTTGACCAATCAGAGCGCGCGCAGGGTCTTATCTATGTTATAATTTATAATAAATAACTCTGACTCATTAACAATTTGCTACATTTGCGCAAGTGTTCAAATTCTGTTTCTTCAAGTACAAAGTCACTGCTACTGTAAGTGTGCTCACTTTGTAATATTCTTCAGGAACTGCAGGGGTGTATCTACTCACAGCATCTTTCACTGCAATTCTCACATGATCTCTCTGCATATAATGCAAAACATGTCAAGTTGCAAGTTACCATAAGCCAAAAGAGTGCTAGTGTTTACACATTACTGAATACAGTTGAACCTCATGTTGCGACCACTTCTCATACAATAAGTGACCACCTCTCCTCAGCAACCAGTTTTCCAAAATACCAGCATTTTCCAAGTTAAATCACATAGTACATGTATTTGAAATGTATTGCTAAATGTTGGCTAAATGTAATTTACGCTAAGTTAAACGCAAGACAATGCTGGTCAGCAGTATCTCCCAGGGTTCTGGTGTGGGGCAGCCGAGGGTTTTGGGCAGAGGCTCTTTATGGCTTACAGTTCAGCTTTGGATGCATCCTCAAAGACCCAGGGACAGTTAGTGGGGGTGGGGAAAAGTCTAAAAACGGGCGGAAAAAAATTTGGGGCGAAGGAAAGTCAAAGTGCATATGACATGAAAAATATTTCCTGCTTATTTGAAAGGCCTTTCAAAATACAGAAGAATGGCGTTTTTCTTTTTGAAATATCTTTTTTCGTTTCAGAGATATTGATGTTTTAATATTATGCAAATGAGATCAGTGATGATGTCATACTGTTTGAAACTGAAAAGTGGCAAAATACTGAATAAACGATATCACTGGAAATATTTAAGCAGTGTTCTTGAAACTTCACACGGTCACAAATGTGCATCACAAAAAAAACAAAATGAGACTCTTAATGCTGTTGCCATGGCAACAGTTTGGCCACTGGTGCTGTCTTAATAAAACCTAAAATTCCCAGTTTTTGTCTTAAACCAAGAACCATCTGCCCCACACAATCTATTGACGGGAGTTAAGACATGGGAACTGTGTGTGTTCCAAGTAGCACCCTTTGCACGTGGTGCACATTGAGATCGTTGAGCGTCAACCACACGGTGTCAGACAATTAGGCAGGCTTCACTTGATCAGCTTTTACTAAGGTTAACCTGCCCAAATATCGTACACGTGCAGTGGAAAGTCTGGTACTGCCTTAAAGTCTAACGAGAAAAAAGTAACTCCAGTACTCCAATGATACTCTGATAGTTGGTAAACTCCGAAAGACTTCTTTCTCCCGTTATAGCGTAACTCCGACTAACTTAAATGGACCATAGCATTTCTTATGATATAGCAAAAAGGGGACGCTCAATAGTGGAATGACGCCAAACAGGAAACATATGGCTAACTGGTGAACAATCCAAAACATGGCTTTAATGGATATTTGTTTTTGGACAGAAAGAGACTGGAGCTGAAAGAGTTGCCATGGCAACAACATTAAGGGTGTCAGCTTGTTGCTTTTGTGATGTACATTATACCTGGCACAAAATTGGATAGAAAATATTGGTGGAGTTTTTCTTATCCTTGACTATCTCGACTGCCTTTCATATACACAAAATTCTTTCCTCTGGGGCTTTACGTTAACGTGAGTATGTAAGTACTTGAGTGTAACGTAAAAGTGGATATGTAAGTAAGTACACAAAAACTCATTGTTAAAAGAAGGGACTCCTATTAGCCTAACTAACACATACCGGTAGCTTGTTAACAAAAGTATGAAACGTGGTTAAGTTAGCCTTAAGATTACACTAGAACATCGCACATACAACGTACTCTTTCTACAAGCGTTGTAGCCCTAACAGTATATGAGCTTAACCAAGAAGCGTGTTATTTAAAATTGAGCTCATTGCCAAAACTCAACTCAACTCTGCTCAGCTCTATCGAACTCCAGCCTACTTTACGTCAACCCAACCAACTCTTACTAGTAAACCCTCTACTATACTGTAGCAACTAAACTTAGTAAGCTCTACCAAACTCTACCCAGCCAACTGTACTACATACCCCTACATTTACGGAAGCAGGTCGTTTCGCCCGATGTCCTGTTCGCCCGGAGGCATTTCGCCCGGACTGAGAGTCTATTCGCCCGGAGTATGAAGTCGTTTTGCCCGAGGATTAAAAATAAGTCCTTTTCTACTTCATCCACTGGATCTAAGAATAAAGAGAATCAAGTCAAGTTCAAGATTTTTTTCTGATCGATCCTATGACGAGCCTAACACATATAAACAGGCGAAAAAGGTGTGTGAATTAATATTCCTCGTTCTAAAAAAGGCGCCCATGAACATACCCATAAGTGTGGACTCTCAGTCCTGGCGAAACGACTTCATACTCCAGGCGAAACGACTCCGGGCGAACTACCCCCGTTTACAATTTAACGTAACATTATCAAACTCTACTATAACATGACAACTCGACTCAACTCGACTTGACTCAGCTCGAGCTTACTCTACTAATCTCCACCCAACTCCACACTAAAACACTTTTTCATCTCGACGCCACCCTACTTCACCAGTACAAAACATTTAAGTTTACCAAACTCTACTTTACCATTACAACTGGACTGTACTCAACTTGACTCAGCTCGAGCTTACTCTACTAAGCTCGACCCGACTCCACTATAAAACACTTTTTCAGCTCGACTCCACTCTACTACACTTGTAGAGAAATTAACTTAACCTTACCCAACTTTACTATACCATTACAACTACACTCTACTTGACTCAACTCAGCTCAACGGCACTCTAGCTTACTCTAATAAGCTCGACTCAACTAGACCCAACTCTAAAACACTTCTTCAGCTCGACTCCACTCTATTACACCTGTAGAGAGCTTAACTTAACTTTTCCAAACTCTACTATACTGTCACAACTCAACTCGACTTGACTCAGCTAGACAGATACTCAAGCTTACTCTACTAAGCTCGAGCCAACTCGAGCCAACTCTAAAACACTTTTTCATTTCCACTTCACTCTACTACACTTCTACTTAACTTAAATCAACTCTACTATACCATCACAACTCAACTGGACTCGACTTTACCCAGGTGTTCGGCACGCAAGCTTACTTTATTAAGCTTGACCCAACTGAACCCAACTCTAAAACACTTTTTCATCTGCACTCCACCAACACGACTACACTCTACCATCACAACTCGACTCATCTCGACTCAGCTTAACTCTACCAACACAACTATACTCAACCATCACAACTCCACTGAACTCCACTCCACCA
>JAHPZR010020983.1:0-18311 GCA_019787425.1 Platygyra sinensis | reverse complement strand
CAGGCTAGCCCGGTTAGCCGGTCTTGTGGTCAGTTTACCGGGATCTCTCACGTTGGTAAACACACAAAATCACACTCCGCGATTAACTAATGACAACCGCGGGCCAGCCCGGTTAGCCGAGCTCTCGGGTATCGCGGTGCCGGGATCCCGGCTAACCGGGCTGAGATTTTTCATGTAATCGACGGTTTGCCGTGCAGCCCGCGTATTAGCCAATGAAGTACAAAATCAAAAGGCTCGCTCTCGGTTCCCACTGTTCATCGCATCAGCCATCAACCGGATCAACCCGGGCTGGCTCCCTGTAAAAATCCGGCCGAAACGTCCATCTCGCACACGAGGCAGCCCGCCTACCCGGCCAGCCCGGCTCATTATAGCTATAGGCCCTATTGTAGGCAACACCTTTAAAATCTGCAAGATTCCATTGTTCAGCAAAGTTGGGGCGAAAAAGACGCACCCACTTCTAAGGATCGGTTGTAAAAGAACAATCGATGTCTATTAACAGGGGATTGGCGGGGGAGGGGGGGGGAATGTTTTTCTTTTCGGATACCACGAAACGAGGGGCCGAGGGAAGAAGGGCGAATTGTTTGCTCAAGAGAAATATCTTTATCCTCGAGGAACGATCCCTTTATCACCCGGGGTGGATAGTTGAACTAACCCAGTTCACCATTCGTACTGTCATGGGCTCGACTTGACTAACATACGCGTGACATATGTTTGTGGTCTTTTTATTGCGTTGTACATTAATTTTTTAATATTTCCAGTTTATAATTGATTGGTGACCAATCACGTTTAAAAAATACTTTTACTGATGCCATGTCCTTAGATAAAATAAAGAGTAATCCTGGCGATCCTAACGGGGGAGTCTTTCAATTGAATTAATTATGTCTGAATTACAACACAACCCACAAAACAAGGCCATAGATTGACAATGACTCTTTAGGTAAAATTTGAGCGTTTAAATAGTTTTAATTTGTTCGCGAAGCCTTTCTTAAGGTCCACAACATGTGGTACCCAAGTGAGGTTGTCGTCTACAATAGTCATGTCCCAACAAGCGAGTTTTTGTGACGTAACGAATACAGAATCTCCAAGAAGCAACGGTGGTAAAGGGCCCATAATGGTTTTCCTGCTATACATTATATCTGATAAATTCACCTTTGCCTGGGTGTGGTGTTAATCGTTTACCAGGCACCACTATAAACTTCTTGTAAGCTTGTTTGATAAAGGATGTACGCAGATTGTCTGATAACATACTTTAGAACGATGGAAATATCAATTCCGTTTCCTTTCCCGCTCTAGTAACCCATTTTAAACGAGGAAATAAATTGCCTTTTCTTTCACTCAGGTAACACACGTTTAAATGAGGGAAATCTAGTGTTTCCCTTCCTCTCGGGTAACACGGTTAAAACGATAGAAAGTATGCTTTTGGCTCTTTTCCACTGGAGTAACACACTTTAGAACTAAGAAATAATAAATTACGTCTCCATATGCACGCGCATACACATTTTAGAACCAGGGAAAGATAAATTGCGCTGTTTTTCATTCGAGTAGCATAATGAAGGTCGAAGGAAATGACTTTGAATTGTGTTTCTCCTCTTCTTGGGTAACAGCTTTACAACAAGTGTAAGCATTAGGTACCCGTTTTAGTAGGGTTAACAGTCTTTAACACAAGGGAATAGGTACTGAACTTCCCTTCGCATATTGCTTTCTCTTTCTCTCAACTAACACGATCTCACGAGGTAAACATATCACTGCTTACTTGGGTACAGGCTCTTGGAATAAGGGAAATTTACTACCCCTTTCTTCCCCTTTCGCACAGGTCTCGGTTAAGATTAATTTATGACGACGGTAACATACAATGTCGAAATTTAGGCAATTTTGTCAAAGTCGTTAAGTTGGCCAATATTTAGCATCGCGTCTTATGGGATAATTTTTATGCCTATGGCTAGCGAAAAGTCGCCCATTACTGGGGTTGGGATGACGCGATGTTTTCGAGCGAGGATTTCATGGGACTCAGTCAAACGCAATCTTAAGTGCACGCAATACTGATAAGGCCGCTAAACGCTTCACACCTGTTAACAAAAATAATTTAATATACATACATCGGCCCTGCTAATGTGACATATCCCCTGCTAATTTGCTACCATGTCTTCCGATGTAACAAAAACGCGTCCAAATGATTATCAGTAATTTGTTGTGAATTTAAGCTGCTTTTGACAACTGTTTGAGGGTTCTTGGAAAAAATTGACTGACTGTATGAGATTGACTGTATGTATGTGAGCCAAAACCGTAAATAGGAATACAGGTTTTGCGCGATCACATCGCCGTAAAGATTGCAATAGCTTTCAAGCCGGTTAATACAAAAAAAAACCTATTCAAGCTGGGTTGGGTATGGGTGCGAAAATGTAAAAGAGAGCCAATATTTAGAACTAGTGGTTCCACAGGGGAAGTTAAAAGTTGCCCCAAGTAGAAAGATGGTTGGGAGTGAGACGTGAAGGTATCACATCGTGTTGAAGATCGTTAGACTGATATATAGTAATTTAATGTCGTAGAAATAAGCAAGCTTGGAATTAAATTCTACCGTATTTTTAGTATGGGCTTTTACAGCTTCGTACTCGTTTAGTTTAGTCTCTCACATACCCAAACGGACAATGGTAATATTTCACTCGAACGATAATTTATTACTTGTCTTTATAAGCTGCTTCCAAAACGTGATGAATATAAATGGAGTTTCTCATTAGCTAGTCATGTCAGGTGTAAATATAAAAATTATTATTCCGTTTGTTTGACTCGGTACGTAATTTGCTTCTTGCGTTCGCCTCGCAGGAAAATTAACTTGTCTATTCGTCTCTTCGAGAAGATTACAATTCAGTCTGAGTGACGTCGCTGCCGGGCAATACTCATGGAAGAGACTCATGAGAGTAAGTTAGAGTGAGTGGTGAGACTCATGAAACAACATTGTCTTCCCCCTCGGTTAATCGCTGAAACGTTCGCTACCCTCAGGAATACTTACCCAAATACTTGATTTCCACCTGACATAACAGGCTACTGAGGAACTAACTGTTTAAGTAAAACACTTACTTTCGCATCAAAAGACTACAAACGTACAAGGTACTTAACGAACGCGACGAGTATACAAGGTACGAACGATCAAAGATTCTCAGGCTTTCTACGAGGTGAGGCCTAGGAAATTCTAACCGAGCAAATAATCTCAAGTCGAGATATCAACGCAGAAATAGGAGGCTACCCTATGCGGGCAGCAATTAACAAAGGACAATTTCACGCCAATGTACTCTAATTTAAAGAAACAAACCATTTTAGTATCAGTAATGTTAGCGACAGCTTATTGTTTTATTTAGGAAATGTTTAATTATCAAGAATGGACGGACACACAGGATAACAGTTAAAATCATCTTTGACGTAATTTTTGTGCTTAGCATTAACCCTTAAACTTCACTTTAGAAAAGGAAGAACGTTTGATGGTAAGGACACTATTTCTGATTGGTTTCAAAATTCTTAGAATTTACTTCATAATAACGAATTTCTAGCTTTCCCACCTCGGCGAAATTTTTTTTATTATGTAAACATTTAGAGGCCAACCCTAGACAAATACATCTGGGCATGCGCACTTTGGAAGCTGATCGTAATTTTTGTGCTCAGCATTTACCCTTAAACTTCACTTTAGACAAGACGCCAAAAGGCGATTCCGTGGGATGCTTAGGCTAGGGAGCGTAGCATTGGAATGAGCGAATTGCCACGCCGGATTAATCAGTTAGATCGGCCATAAAAATCACTGAAGAAAGTGTTCAGGAAATTGTCACTGTGCTTGTAGTAGAAAATAGAATAGCGTAGGTCGGCGGAAAATTACTGGCAGAAGTAATATTGCAATTTGAAAAATGGAATTTGTTTTGAGGCTAGATCTGTTTCCGGCGTTGTGATCGCGAGAACTGCAGAGAATCTTAAGACATGAATGGTAACGCAACGTTTTACTAATTTGAAGACTAAAATATTGTGAAGGGCTGTATTGCCGTCAATGAACGTAACGAATCTACCAAAACATTAACAAAAAATACTTATTGTCTGTTATATAATTAGAAGTTCTTTTCAGGGGCACCCAACGAGCAACCTCGATGAAATATCTGTTCGGGAGAGTCTACCCGTTCTAAGACTTTGGGATATTGCATTGCCAAAAAGCTACTGATTTCTTACTAAAACATCACCTAAAAGATTCGCAACCAGAGAAATGCGGGGAAAAACAGTCCCTTAGATTATTGGAAGGGATATTTCTGAAATTTCTGGCTCTAAAAAAGGTCGCCTAGCATTTTCGGGTAAGAAAAAAGTTCGCAGAGAAGTTCTTCGAAGGTAACGTTCAGCTAGCAAATTCTGAAATGAAGAGTTCATTCCCTAAAATTTTCGGGCACTTCAATCTTTAGCTAAGAAATCCGAACAGATCAAGTTTTTCTAGCTGACTAAAACAACTCTTTAAACAGTCTTTAAACATTACAAGGAGTCCAGAAATATCCCTCAGAGGCTTTTTTGCTTAATTTGATCGTCGGGGGCCCCTGTCTTTTGTACGAGAAAAGAACTGAAGTAGGCTCATCACTTGTGTGAGAGAAAAACGTAACGCACCGTAACGCAACTGGTATAGATAATGTGTTCTTGTTTATTCCCGTTCTTGTTTACTCAAGATAGCGAAAGGATTAAAGTTTCCATCCATCAGAGGCATACGGAATTCTCCTTAACACATATTTCCCTTTTTATTTTTAAATGTTAACAGTGGAACACTGGAAATAAATAACATCGAATGAAATAAACCTTTTCGCAAACATTTACATGTGCGTTCTGGTAAACAGGTAAGCTCAATGTCAGCAAGAATCCTTGGGCAAGAATACACAAAACTTTACACATCACGTAGCATGATTCTAGACTCACGGATTCAACTGGGAAAATTTCGATAGAGTAAAACTCGCGAGGCTTAAATATGCAAACCAACAAATATTTGAGCCAATTTTTGAATTGGTTGGTGTCGATATTTTCCGTGATGGGCTTCTTGATTTGTGAATGCACTGATGCAATGAATATCGTGTTTCAAAGTTGCTTAAAAACATCTTGTTAATGTTGAGACTACGCAGTTAGGGACGTCGGCCGGATGAACACGCAGGTTTGGTGCCTGAACTCGTTGGTTCGTTTGGCAGGCTCAGTGAACCGTGAATTCGATGCCGGTGCGAAACACGGAACAGATGATGTTCAATTCAAAACACAGTGTCGAAATGCCTTCTAAAATGTCTTATCTTCTGTTCATTTTTATTTCCTCTCCTTGCCAGAATCGCAGAATCGCGAAATGTTACTTGCCTGAATCGCAGAAATTATGCTTGGAAATTACAGTCCTTGCGAGACTGATCGCAGATTGTTTGGAAATAAAAATAGTTTCAGCTGTCAATCAAATTTGCCGTTTTGCGTCGACTATGAAAAAGAAATTCACCCGAAAACTTACCGTGGCCTGCCACAGGCATCCCACGGAAAAAGGAAGAACGTTTGACGGTAAGGATTGGTTTCAAAATTCTTAGAATTTATTTCATCATAACGAATTTCTAGCTTTCCCTCTCGGCGAAATTGTTTTTATTATGTAAACATTTAGAGCCCAACCCTAGACAAATACATCTGGGCATGCGCTCTTTGGAAGCTTTACAGGTGTCAGCAACTTCTAGCAGTTGTGACGGGAGCTTCAATAAACTGTCAAGTTTTCCTTCTGTCGATTTTACGTCTCGCGTTTAATTAGGAAAATTTCTAAACTGAAGCGCTAATTCCCTTGGAAACAAATGGCAAACTTCCCTAGCTGACCCCAGTTAGTAGTCAATATGTCCTCTTTTGTTCACAATCGTGGTCCGTGATCGTAATTTTTGAGCCCAGCATTAACCTTAACATGGATTTTAGAAATGCAAAAACGTTCGTCAATCTGTACACTCTTTCTGGTTGCTTTTACGTTTCTTGAAATTTCTATTATGATAAAGTATTTTCAGTTTTACTGCCTTGACGAAAAATTTTCGCTAAGTAAACAGTCAAAGTCACTCTAGACAAATGCAGTTGGGCATGCGCTCTTTCCACGCTTTGCAGGTGCAAGCAAGTCCTAGCAGTCGTGACAGGACCCTCAATAACATTGTTTTGCCAATTAACAGCTGTCATTTTCAAAATTATTTGTTTCATGATCAAACTTCGTAAAAGGAGGTAAAGTGACAGATAAAATTCAGTTCTCCACAGAAAGCAGCGTGTGAGGTTTCGCTTATCGCGGAAGACTGACCATTTAAAGAAAGATATCTTAAGGGAAAACTTAAGCGCCGTAAGTTTTGATGCTTATAGATCCACTGTTAGCAGCTACTTGTTATATGATATTTCCTTGTGATTCCATGCTCCAGCCCTAGGCAACTTCTTTTTTCAACGTTTTTTCTTTTGATTTTCGTAAAACAAAAGAAACCCGACAGGCTTCAAATAATATAATTCAAATGGTTAAATGGGAATATCTAAAAACAACACATTTTCTATTTTTACAGTCTTTGTTTTTCAGTTTTAAAGGCTTAACCTCTCGACATTTAAAGGGCAACGATTTTATACGAAAGTGTCTTTAATTTTACGCGATGTAATATCACTGAAAAAAAGCCATAGCAGATTAAGAGAATTTGCAAAACTCTTTTTAGTCACTTGGCAAAACTCCGACATTACCGTATTTTAATTTAAGAAGCGCGATGCGATAAAACTGTTGACATATAGTTGCTTCTTGTCCCGTAAACTAGTTTTGTTAGACGGTGTTAGAGGTACGAGAGAGGATGCGCGGAGTGACTGACTGACCGACCGACCGACTGACTGAGCCTGAGATTGTGTTGCCTTTCCTAATGTAAAAACCGCTTGCTGCGCAGAAACGAATAAATTACAAGAGGACTAAAGGAATAAGAAATAAACAAGAGTGAATTCCTCCAAGCTCGGTCATGACAATTTCCATGTTCCTCGTCAAACAGTGCTTCTTGTATTTTACGTTATGAACAGAAGTGAGAAAATGCTTGTTTTCTGTGCTAGGTCCTCTAAGATCAAATCGGGAGAATGCTGTTCTTTTTTTTTTCTGCTGCAGTAAAGAACGCTATGGATGCGAAGCTGTGTTTGTGTCTGGTGTTGATTATTTTGGGGACCCTTACCGCACAAGGAGCAATCCCAAGAAACAAGAAGAAGGACCCTTCGGAAGTGTTTGCCAGGCAAATTGGTGAGTGTTTCTTTAATCCATTGATGTTGAATTTTTATAGTTTCTTTTTAACTGCGTAATTGGACATTAGTTTGTGTGTCGTAATCAGCACGTCACCTTAATAGCTGACAAACAAACCGCCTTTACTTGTTTCCAGACTGTGATGAAGATGTTGGTGGATACTGTGCCGTTGAACTACCCTGTGAAGATGGCTTTGTACTCAACCCACAATACCTTTGCCCAGACCCGCTATTTTGCTGCGCCTCAATAGGGTATGAATTTAGGAAATATATCAAACTAATATTAAAGTTGATGTGATTGAAAACCTCTCAGTAAAATTTATCCACCCGAAATACGGGAATTATTACTATGGGAATTAACTCACCAGCACCATTTTTATGTTTATGACTTGTTAAAATACAAAAGTAATATGAGGCAAGCTTAACTAAGTGTAGCATAAAAGACGTAAGCGAATTTATGGACGTAACTGATTATAATTTGGAGATCTACACCGCTTACTGATTTAGGTACTGTCGCTAGGATGCAATGAGTTACTTGGTCCCAAAGCGAAGCATCCTCTCGAAAAAAAGCCTGAGACATTGTGTTTCTAAAGATCCTCGATTACTCTACTACTTTTTTTATCAGCACTTGTTGGCGTAGAAAATGCAGAAAATTTCTCGCGTGAAAGGTTACAAAAAACTAAGTAAATGGCAGCTGAATTATATAATACCAAGACTGATGCCAAAATAGGATCGAATTCTATATAGTATAGCCTCCTGCTCATTTTGGCAAAGGAACTTACTTGCTTTGTTATAAACATCTCCGAAACTCCGCATGCATATTAAATCAGTGTAATATGTACAAAAACGCCCAGACCAACATTGCGTGGATCCTCAGTAGAGTACATTACATCACGCTAATGTATAACCCTGGAAATTAAAAGTTCTCTTTTCTTTTCCCAGTAAATGATGGCGGCAATGATGCCTCAACAATGGAATGCCAGCCCTAACTTAGTAACAAAAGCATTAATTGGTAAAATGAGGGTGAAAGAAGAAACTAAATAAATTCGGGTAATGAATAAATGCGACTATTCTTTTAGTCTTAAGCATAATTGATGAAAAAAAGTAATAGGGGGATAAATAAAGGCTGAATCATACAAAAGCTTGTCTTTTGTCTCAATCATTTATTCAAGCAGCTGAAGTAGAAAAGAAATCAAAGGAACCCGATGCGAATTTTGTATGCAACGTCAATGACTTCTCTGAGAAGGAGACTAACCAATTTGATGACAGTAGGACATTCTTTAAACTTAACAAAGTTAATGCAGACTTATGAAACGTTCGGCTTTGTTCAAGTGATAATTCGAGTCAAAAGGGAAAACAGCAAAACATCATGACTGAGGCTCTTTCTACACGTATCCAGATATTTTTGAATTTTCTTTCTTGATTTAAAAATTCCCCTTTCATACGTAGCGTATTCAAATCGAACTCGCCTGTCCACAGGCATCCGATGGTATCCAGATTAACTGTGGTATCCAGGGTTCCTCTACAATAAAATCTGTACATGCGCCACAAAGCGCGCGATAGTGAGAGCAACTTGCCTTGCTGTTGCTGTTGTGCCGCCATATTGGTTTATTGCTTGGTAAGACACTGGACACGAATTTGATAAGTCATCAGAATCGAAAATATCCGGATACACCCGCCCACACGTTATCGGATTCTTTGGGGATTTATTTTCTCCAATCTGGGGAGCGGATTTAAAAATATACGGATGTGCTGTCGAATTCGCCGGATGCGTGTGGATGGAAAGAAAAAGTTGCGAATTCAAAATATCCGGACACGTGTGGACGGGGTCCGAGAAGGACTTAGCTGTAGCAGGGGACCCTGTAGTCACAGCGCGTCAATAGTGTTGTGACTCTTTTAGACCCTTGTTTTCTGTTTTCCAATTATTCCGTGTAAGTTTGCGATTGTAAGGCATATCCGCGTGGCTCTAAAACTGTAAAAGGAGACCATTTTTCGTTGGTGTTCGGTATACGCTGATTACCCGTTCGCAGCCTTTCTTTTCTATCATTATGGCCTCGTTTTACATTTTCCGAGCCACGTAGATATGCGCTACAAGAAATAATTGATTAGAACCATGTTACACCGGGCCTACCGCCTTTTGTCCTCCTGGGAATCGTCGTAACAGAATGCGACCACCTTAAAGGGATGTTCTTTAAACTGCGCTACCCTGGTGTACGGGTTCACAAGGGAATAACCATTGTTCTTTCTTTGTTTAGGAGTCATTGGTTAGCTGTTGCTGTTTGGTCGTTTACATTGGCTCTTGTGAACCGGTACACGAAGACAGATTAAACACAACTAACATGAAAAAAAAACACAACTAAGATGAAAGAAACACATCTAAAATGACTAAAACACAACTAACATGACAAAAACACAACTAACATGGAGAAAACACAACCAACCTGACCAAAACACAACTACAATAACAAAAACAAAACTAACATGACAACAACACAACTAACTTGCTAAAAACACAACTGACATGACAAAAATACAGCTAACACGACAAAACTACAACTAACATGAGAAAAACACAGCTAACATAACAAAGGCGCAACTAAGGGCCTGTTTACATGGAGGTGGGGGACCCAGCTGGGTGAGGTTCCCCACATTGGTGGGGCTACCAATCTCTCCATAAAATCTTTTTTTTTTCTTGACTGCTTTCACATGAGAGGGTAACCCGCTTAGGTGGGGTAAGTTTTCTCCATGTGAATGCTGAAGGTGGGGTTGGGTGATGTTTAGCTGGGCATTTATCCTTTCATCCGGGAAGCGCAATAATAACTTTACTCATAAAGCTAACTGCCATACACTATAAGTTCAATAATAATAATAATAATAATAATAATAATAATAATAATAATTATTATTATTATTATTATTATTATTATTATTATTATAAATAATGATAATAATAATAATAATAATAATAATGTATAAGATATGATATTTGTAAGATACATGCAAAGTACAAATTATTTTACCCCTCTGTATTTTGTATGAAAAGACACTAAAAATAGTACTCATGTTTATTTAAAAAGATATGCTATTTCCTATTAAGTACATTTAACAGTTCGTCAATAGTAATCATAAAAATTACAATTTCCTTGATTGTATTGGTTTAAAAAACTCCTACTTTTTTCTAATTCACTTGCCAAGTTATTATTGGACAGTTTGTTATCAGACAGTTCAATAAGCCATTCACATCAAAGCTGTAGTTGAAATCAATCAATCATTCGAAGTTGTGGGCATTCACATTAAAATTGCAGTTTAAGTCAACCAATCACATTCAAAGTTGCAGTTTAAATCAACCAATCGCAACCTTGGTAACATTTAATAGTCCGGGTGCCCGTGACCGACTATGGCCGTCCCGTTTACTTGGAAAGCTGGCAAATTTTAACTTTACTAGAATTATTCCTTGGACCCTGGTAGTTAATGCTGGGGTGGCAGTGGAAACTCTCGAGTGGGCAGTTTGTAGTGAGAGGGTTGGAAAATCACCCACATGTGTGAAAGCATTTGCAACGCTAATGTGTGGGCCGTGGGTAGCCGTCTACATCACTAGTTGTAAAGAGACTAAGCTTGGAATCGCACATATTTTGAAAATAGTTGCTTTCCTCGTTGTCTGGGGTTGTGAGAGTTAACGTTGTCTAGGAGGTGTGAAGTGTAAAATTGAAATATAGAAGTGAAAATTCCTAGTAGTTCATTAGGGATGTCTCCTAGGAAATTGTACTCAATGGAACCGCTCACTGTTTTTAATTTTTAGACCGGCTGCTTCAATGTTAAACTGAATATTCGCCAAATTAAGGCACTATAAAGAAAAACCGGTAGCTTCACTTCCATCTTCTATATGTGAATTTCTAAATTGTATATTTCCATAGCAACCCTATCAAAGAAATATTCTTTTTTTCTGTGATGTTATGACATTACTTCCCATAGTTTACACATGTATTATATTTTTGAAGAAAAGATACGCATTGAAAAAATGTCATGATTAAAAATTAGAAACACGATGTTACCGCTGTTCTACTTTCATTTTCCCGTCTATTCATTCCTACAAACTTTATTTCCCATAATACCTTTCGGTATGTTCTCTCAGAGTACGCTCAGTGCTTACAGTTTGTCTGATTCTGGGATCATGGTGGTTATTAATTTGTCCTACAAAGTAAGTTGTCACAAAAAAGTCAACTGTTTTTTATCCTTTTATAGTTAACCTCGTAATTTGCTTTTTCTCTCAATACTAAAGTTGTTTGAGTCGGCCGATTGGATCGCATCTCGAAACTGAGTTTTAAAAAGGAAAGTGAAAGTAGCAATAAAAGAACTCGAAGTATAAAATAACACATCTGACAAGCGAAGAAAACCACGATACTTATTTGTAATAAATAATAAATAAATAAATTATATAAAAATAAATAATATAGAATCCGATACAACTAGTAATTTAATTTTAAATAAATAATACTGGGGACGATCCGCAGTCAGTCATTAACTAAGGACTGTTTGAAACTAGTTGAAATATATACAGCTGCCGAAAATGGAATGGAGTCATCTGTTACAAATTTATAGAATGTGCCAAACAAAGGAATGATGACATTTTCAGACGCATTTCACCCGACCTCAAAAATAACACATTCTTAGCAGAAAATGTTAAGTGGAAAACGTGCTACAGCACCTACACCAGTAATAAGAATGTTAAATATCACACAACATGACGTTTTGGTATTACAGCGCCTTCAAAGTCCATTACGCTACGAAATTCAGTCATGGCTACGAATTGGAACCTGTGTATGGTTTGCCAGCAGGTTAAGTGTAAAGGAGAGAGGGATCTGACGCAGGTTGCCAATTTGCAAGTCTGACACATTGATGAACGACGCTCAATGCCGAAATGACGAGACGATGATGATGAGGATTTGTGGCGAGGATCTGGTTGCTATGGAAGCCAAGTACCACAGAGGCTGTTATCGAATATATACAGCTGCCGCATCATCATCTAAGTCTACTGGGTGTGATAAAGGTATCCAAGCTGAGTATGACAGCGCGTTTCTGAAACTGATCAACGAAATTGAACAAAAGCTGGTTAAAGAGGGAAGAGCTTGCGACATGGCAACGCTGTCAGGTACGTTTAAACTGATTCTGGAATGGAGAAAGCCGTGGTTGACATGTATCATTCAACACTAAGGCAAAAAGATACAATTCCATCAACAGTACGAGAGAAACTGAATCTGAATTCGTTTGCAGTCCTTCACTGAATCTTCCAGAAATCATTAACCTTGTTGCAGACCACTTGCAGGATAGCGTTGACGGGAACGAGAGTGCACACGTGATGAGTATGGCTTTTTACCGGGAGGGGGAGGGAGTTCACACTAGATCCAAAGAACCTGGTACACCCTGCGCAGAACATTAGCAAGGACGAGCGTTAAAATCTGCTGAGACAAATTTGTACGAGCTTGCATTCACTAGTAATAAGCCAGTACCCACCTATATCAAACAAGTAAAGGCAAACTTCTTTCAACAGTGTGCTTTGGAGAGAGGAAGAGAAGCTACAAGGATTGAATCAAGTGTGGGTGTTAACCAGAAACACCCCACCCAAGCTGGGCATCGCTAAAGTAGGTCCATCACAAGCCAAGCAGAACGTTGCAGGTTGGACTGGCTTTCATGCTACAGTCACCCCATGATACCTGCAGCTGTTGAAGAACCAAACACAATATACACATGCCTGAAAAGTCTGGACAAGACTTTCCACGAGAGATTACGTCAGAAAAATGCTGTTGTAACCTTTGACGATGGAATTTACTGTGTTGAGGATCTTTGGATCGAGAGTGACATATGTGGTAGCAATGTTGTAACGGAGATAATCAGCGGGACGCACTATAATAGAGCAATAAGAGCTCATAAGGACGTTCGTACGAAAATTTTCTAACATTGATTTTTTTCTGAGAATTTTACCTTTGAAAGATGACGAGTTAGTGATGTCAGAAATGTAAAAAAATTGGGGGATCACCGACTTCGTTTCGGAGAGAACATGCCCGGAAAAACACCTAAATCTGAGTAAATCGGTCTGCAAGTCCCAAAATATTGCAATTAGAGCTTGAAGGGAAGTGTTCTATGCCAAATATGGTTTGAATAGACCTGTTAAGCGAATTTAGTCAACTAGTGAGGTTCCTCAAAGCACAAGTTCGTATTTAGCGACCATAGTTTCACGCGCCTTGCAGCCGCAAGATGGCAGGATTCCATGTCCGGTGGACAGAAATCTTGAATTTTTTTTAACCTCCAACATTGATTTTTTGTTCATTTTTGGACAAAGTGGAGATAATTGTAAATAAAATCTGTTTCTGAAAAGAAAAGTAGTGGTCACCGACCGTCCAAGATCGTTAACTTCAATCAAAGCTATAGCAATGGCCATCAGCCCTATCATTATTAATCAATTTTAGTACTTAGCGCACGCGCTTGATGCATGACGGCATGACGTGACATGTGAATTTGCGGGCACAGTAAGGATGCCCAGAAACATTTATGGAGAAAAACGGAAAAACGGACGAGAAAGTGATGAACTGCATCAAAGACAAGAATCAGAAGTTGCTCGGTAGTTTCCAAAAAGGGCACAACTCTGTACTGCAACAACAAACGGAAATCTGACAGAAAGCAATTGAGCTCGGTAAATTGTTGATTGAGAGAAGATTAGTCCACCGTGACTGTACATCCAATTCACAGAACATGGTTGTAAATGCTCGGCTTTGTTTGGTTTCAAACAGTCCTTAGTTAATGACTGACTGCGGATCGTCCCCAGTATTATTTATTTAAAATTAAATTACTAGTTGTATCGGATTCTATATTATTTATTTTTATATAATTTATTTATTTATTATTTATTACAAATAAGTATCGTGGTTTTCTTCGCTTGTCAGATGTGTTATTTTATACTTCGAGTTCTTTTATTGCTACTTTCACTTTCCTTTTTAAAACTCAGTTTCGAGATGCGATCCAATCGGCCGACTCAAACAACTTTAGTATTGAGAGAAAAAGCAAATTACGAGGTTAACTATAAAAGGATAAAAAACAGTTGACTTTTTTGTGACAACTTACTTTGTAGGACAAATTAATAACCACCATGATCCCAGAATCAGACAAACTGTAAGCACTGAGCGTACTCTGAGAGAACATACCGAAAGGTATTATGGGAAATAAAGTTTGTAGGAATGAATAGACGGGAAAATGAAAGTAGAACAGCGGTAACATCGTGTTTCTAATTTTTAATCATGACATTTTTTCAATGCGTATCTTTTCTTCAAAAATATAATACATGTGTAAACTATGGGAAGTAATGTCATAACATCACAGAAAAAAAGAATATTTCTTTGATAGGGTTGCTATGGAAATATACAATTTAGAAATTCACATATAGAAGATGGAAGTGAAGCTACCGGTTTTTCTTTATAGTGCCTTAATTTGGCGAATATTCAGTTTAACATTGAAGCAGCCGGTCTAAAAATTAAAAACAGTGAGCGGTTCCATTGAGTACAATTTCCTAGGAGACATCCCTAATGAACTACTAGGAATTTTCACTTCTATATTTCAATTTTACACTTCACACCTCCTAGACAACGTTAACTCTCACAACCCCAGACAACGAGGAAAGCAACTATTTTCAAAATATGTGCGATTCCAAGCTTAGTCTCTTTACAACTAGTGATGTAGACGGCTACCCACGGCCCACACATTAGCGTTGCAAATGCTTTCACACATGTGGGTGATTTTCCAACCCTCTCACTACAAACTGCCCACTCGAGAGTTTCCACTGCCACCCCAGCATTAACTACCAGGGTCCAAGGAATAATTCTAGTAAAGTTAAAATTTGCCAGCTTTCCAAGTAAACGGGACGGCCATAGTCGGTCACGGGCACCCGGACTATTAAATGTTACCAAGGTTGCGATTGGTTGATTTAAACTGCAACTTTGAATGTGATTGGTTGACTTAAACTGCAATTTTAATGTGAATGCCCACAACTTCGAATGATTGATTGATTTCAACTACAGCTTTGATGTGAATGGCTTATTGAACTGTCTGATAACAAACTGTCCAATAATAACTTGGCAAGTGAATTAGAAAAAAGTAGGAGTTTTTTAAACCAATACAATCAAGGAAATTGTAATTTTTATGATTACTATTGACGAACTGTTAAATGTACTTAATAGGAAATAGCATATCTTTTTAAATAAACATGAGTACTATTTTTAGTGTCTTTTCATACAAAATACAGAGGGGTAAAATAATTTGTACTTTGCATGTATCTTACAAATATCATATCTTATACATTATTATTATTATTATTATTATTATCATTATTTATAATAATAATAATAATAATAATAATAATAATAATAATTATTATTATTATTATTATTATTATTATTATTATTATTATTGAACTTATAGTGTATGGCAGTTAGCTTTATGAGTAAAGTTATTATTGCGCTTCCCGGATGAAAGGATAAATGCCCAGCTAAACATCACCCAACCCCACCTTCAGCATTCACATGGAGAAAACTTACCCCACCTAAGCGGGTTACCCTCTCATGTGAAAGCAGTCAAGAAAAAAAAAAGATTTTATGGAGAGATTGGTAGCCCCACCAATGTGGGGAACCTCACCCAGCTGGGTCCCCCACCTCCATGTAAACAGGCCCTTAGTTGCGCCTTTGTTATGTTAGCTGTGTTTTTCTCATGTTAGTTGTAGTTTTGTCGTGTTAGCTGTATTTTTGTCATGTCAGTTGTGTTTTTAGCAAGTTAGTTGTGTTGTTGTCATGTTAGTTTTGTTTTTGTTATTGTAGTTGTGTTTTGGTCAGGTTGGTTGTGTTTTCTCCATGTTAGTTGTGTTTTTGTCATGTTAGTTGTGTTTTAGTCATTTTAGATGTGTTTCTTTCATCTTAGTTGTGTTTTTTTTTCATGTTAGTTGTGTTTAATCTGTCTTCGTGTACCGGTTCACAAGAGCCAATGTAAACGACCAAACAGCAACAGCTAACCAATGACTCCTAAACAAAGAAAGAACAATGGTTATTCCCTTGTGAACCCGTACACCAGGGTAGCGCAGTTTAAAGAACATCCCTTTAAGGTGGTCGCATTCTGTTACGACGATTCCCAGGAGGACAAAAGGCGGTAGGCCCGGTGTAACATGGTTCTAATCAATTATTTCTTGTAGCGCATATCTACGTGGCTCGGAAAATGTAAAACGAGGCCATAATGATAGAAAAGAAAGGCTGCGAACGGGTAATCAGCGTATACCGAACACCAACGAAAAATGGTCTCCTTTTACAGTTTTAGAGCCACGCGGATATGCCTTACAATCGCAAACTTACACGGAATAATTGGAAAACAGAAAACAAGGGTCTAAAAGAGTCACAACACTATTGACGCGCTGTGACTACAGGGTCCCCTGCTACAGCTAAGTCCTTCTCGGACCCCGTCCACACGTGTCCGGATATTTTGAATTCGCAACTTTTTCTTTCCATCCACACGCATCCGGCGAATTCGACAGCACATCCGTATATTTTTAAATCCGCTCCCCAGATTGGAGAAAATAAATCCCCAAAGAATCCGATAACGTGTGGGCGGGTGTATCCGGATATTTTCGATTCTGATGACTTATCAAATTCGTGTCCAGTGTCTTACCAAGCAATAAACCAATATGGCGGCACAACAGCAACAGCAAGGCAAGTTGCTCTCACTATCGCGCGCTTTGTGGCGCATGTACAGATTTTATTGTAGAGGAACCCTGGATACCACAGTTAATCTGGATACCATCGGATGCCTGTGGACAGGCGAGTTCGATTTGAATACGCTACGTATGAAAGGGGAATTTTTAAATCAAGAAAGAAAATTCAAAATATCTGGATACGTGTAGAAAGAGCCTCAGTCATGATGTTTTGCTGTTTTCCCTTTTGACTCGAATTATCACTTGAACAAAGCCGAACGTTTCATAAGTCTGCATTAACTTTGTTAAGTTTAAAGAATGTCCTACTGTCATCAAATTGGTTAGTCTCCTTCTCAGAGAAGTCATTGACGTTGCATACAAAATTCGCATCGGGTTCCTTTGATTTCTTTTCTACTTCAGCTGCTTGAATAAATGATTGAGACAAAAGACAAGCTTTTGTATGATTCAGCCTTTATTTATCCCCCTATTACTTTTTTTCATCAATTATGCTTAAGACTAAAAGAATAGTCGCATTTATTCATTACCCGAATTTATTTAGTTTCTTCTTTCACCCTCATTTTACCAATTAATGCTTTTGTTACTAAGTTAGGGCTGGCATTCCATTGTTGAGGCATCATTGCCGCCATCATTTACTGGGAAAAGAAAAGAGAACTTTTAATTTCCAGGGTTATACATTAGCGTGATGTAATGTACTCTACTGAGGATCCACGCAATGTTGGTCTGGGCGTTTTTGTACATATTACACTGATTTAATATGCATGCGGAGTTTCGGAGATGTTTATAACAAAGCAAGTAAGTTCCTTTGCCAAAATGAGCAGGAGGCTATACTATATAGAATTCGATCCTATTTTGGCATCAGTCTTGGTATTATATAATTCAGCTGCCATTTACTTAGTTTTTTGTAACCTTTCACGCGAGAAATTTTCTGCATTTTCTACGCCAACAAGTGCTGATAAAAAAAGTAGTAGAGTAATCGAGGATCTTTAGAAACACAATGTCTCAGGCTTTTTTTCGAGAGGATGCTTCGCTTTGGGACCAAGTAACTCATTGCATCCTAGCGACAGTACCTAAATCAGTAAGCGGTGTAGATCTCCAAATTATAATCAGTTACGTCCATAAATTCGCTTACGTCTTTTATGCTACACTTAGTTAAGCTTGCCTCATATTACTTTTGTATTTTAACAAGTCATAAACATAAAAATGGTGCTGGTGAGTTAATTCCCATAGTAATAATTCCCGTATTTCGGGTGGATAAATTTTACTGAGAGGTTTTCAATCACATCAACTTTAATATTAGTTTGATATATTTCCTAAATTCATACCCTATTGA
>JAHPZR010020982.1:0-10943 GCA_019787425.1 Platygyra sinensis | reverse complement strand
AATATATCAAACTAATATTAAAGTTGATGTGATTGAAAACCTCTCAGTAAAATTTATCCACCCGAAATACGGGAATTATTACTATGGGAATTAACTCACCAGCACCATTTTTATGTTTATGACTTGTTAAAATACAAAAGTAATATGAGGCAAGCTTAACTAAGTGTAGCATAAAAGACGTAAGCGAATTTATGGACGTAACTGATTATAATTTGGAGATCTACACCGCTTACTGATTTAGGTACTGTCGCTAGGATGCAATGAGTTACTTGGTCCCAAAGCGAAGCATCCTCTCGAAAAAAAGCCTGAGACATTGTGTTTCTAAAGATCCTCGATTACTCTACTACTTTTTTTATCAGCACTTGTTGGCGTAGAAAATGCAGAAAATTTCTCGCGTGAAAGGTTACAAAAAACTAAGTAAATGGCAGCTGAATTATATAATACCAAGACTGATGCCAAAATAGGATCGAATTCTATATAGTATAGCCTCCTGCTCATTTTGGCAAAGGAACTTACTTGCTTTGTTATAAACATCTCCGAAACTCCGCATGCATATTAAATCAGTGTAATATGTACAAAAACGCCCAGACCAACATTGCGTGGATCCTCAGTAGAGTACATTACATCACGCTAATGTATAACCCTGGAAATTAAAAGTTCTCTTTTCTTTTCCCAGTAAATGATGGCGGCAATGATGCCTCAACAATGGAATGCCAGCCCTAACTTAGTAACAAAAGCATTAATTGGTAAAATGAGGGTGAAAGAAGAAACTAAATAAATTCGGGTAATGAATAAATGCGACTATTCTTTTAGTCTTAAGCATAATTGATGAAAAAAAGTAATAGGGGGATAAATAAAGGCTGAATCATACAAAAGCTTGTCTTTTGTCTCAATCATTTATTCAAGCAGCTGAAGTAGAAAAGAAATCAAAGGAACCCGATGCGAATTTTGTATGCAACGTCAATGACTTCTCTGAGAAGGAGACTAACCAATTTGATGACAGTAGGACATTCTTTAAACTTAACAAAGTTAATGCAGACTTATGAAAACGTTCGGCTTTGTTCAAGTGATAATTCGAGTCAAAAGGGAAAACAGCAAAACATCATGACTGAGGCTCTTTCTACACGTATCCAGATATTTTGAATTTTCTTTCTTGATTTAAAAATTCCCCTTTCATACGTAGCGTATTCAAATCGAACTCGCCTGTCCACAGGCATCCGATGGTATCCAGATTAACTGTGGTATCCAGGGTTCCTCTACAATAAAATCTGTACATGCGCCACAAAGCGCGCGATAGTGAGAGCAACTTGCCTTGCTGTTGCTGTTGTGCCGCCATATTGGTTTATTGCTTGGTAAGACACTGGACACGAATTTGATAAGTCATCAGAATCGAAAATATCCGGATACACCCGCCCACACGTTATCGGATTCTTTGGGGATTTATTTTCTCCAATCTGGGGAGCGGATTTAAAAATATACGGATGTGCTGTCGAATTCGCCGGATGCGTGTGGATGGAAAGAAAAAGTTGCGAATTCAAAATATCCGGACACGTGTGGACGGGGTCCGAGAAGGACTTAGCTGTAGCAGGGGACCCTGTAGTCACAGCGCGTCAATAGTGTTGTGACTCTTTTAGACCCTTGTTTTCTGTTTTCCAATTATTCCGTGTAAGTTTGCGATTGTAAGGCATATCCGCGTGGCTCTAAAACTGTAAAAGGAGACCATTTTTCGTTGGTGTTCGGTATACGCTGATTACCCGTTCGCAGCCTTTCTTTTCTATCATTATGGCCTCGTTTTACATTTTCCGAGCCACGTAGATATGCGCTACAAGAAATAATTGATTAGAACCATGTTACACCGGGCCTACCGCCTTTTGTCCTCCTGGGAATCGTCGTAACAGAATGCGACCACCTTAAAGGGATGTTCTTTAAACTGCGCTACCCTGGTGTACGGGTTCACAAGGGAATAACCATTGTTCTTTCTTTGTTTAGGAGTCATTGGTTAGCTGTTGCTGTTTGGTCGTTTACATTGGCTCTTGTGAACCGGTACACGAAGACAGATTAAACACAACTAACATGAAAAAAAAACACAACTAAGATGAAAGAAACACATCTAAAATGACTAAAACACAACTAACATGACAAAAACACAACTAACATGGAGAAAACACAAACCAACCTGACCAAAACACAACTACAATAACAAAAACAAAACTAACATGACAACAACACAACTAACTGCTAAAAACACAACTGACATGACAAAAATACAGCTAACACGACAAAACTACAACTAACATGAGAAAAACACAGCTAACATAACAAAGGCGCAACTAAGGGCCTGTTTACATGGAGGTGGGGGACCCAGCTGGGTGAGGTTCCCCACATTGGTGGGGCTACCAATCTCTCCATAAAATCTTTTTTTTTCTTGACTGCTTTCACATGAGAGGGTAACCCGCTTAGGTGGGGTAAGTTTTCTCCATGTGAATGCTGAAGGTGGGGTTGGGTGATGTTTAGCTGGGCATTTATCCTTTCATCCGGGAAGCGCAATAATAACTTTACTCATAAAGCTAACTGCCATACACTATAAGTTCAATAATAATAATAATAATAATAATAATAATAATAATAATAATTATTATTATTATTATTATTATTATTATTATTATTATAAATAATGATAATAATAATAATAATAATAATAATGTATAAGATATGATATTTGTAAGATACATGCAAAGTACAAATTATTTTACCCCTCTGTATTTTGTATGAAAAGACACTAAAAATAGTACTCATGTTTATTTAAAAAGATATGCTATTTCCTATTAAGTACATTTAACAGTTCGTCAATAGTAATCATAAAAATTACAATTTCCTTGATTGTATTGGTTTAAAAAACTCCTACTTTTTTCTAATTCACTTGCCAAGTTATTATTGGACAGTTTGTTATCAGACAGTTCAATAAGCCATTCACATCAAAGCTGTAGTTGAAATCAATCAATCATTCGAAGTTGTGGGCATTCACATTAAAATTGCAGTTTAAGTCAACCAATCACATTCAAAGTTGCAGTTTAAATCAACCAATCGCAACCTTGGTAACATTTAATAGTCCGGGTGCCCGTGACCGACTATGGCCGTCCCGTTTACTTGGAAAGCTGGCAAATTTTAACTTTACTAGAATTATTCCTTGGACCCTGGTAGTTAATGCTGGGGTGGCAGTGGAAACTCTCGAGTGGGCAGTTTGTAGTGAGAGGGTTGGAAAATCACCCACATGTGTGAAAGCATTTGCAACGCTAATGTGTGGGCCGTGGGTAGCCGTCTACATCACTAGTTGTAAAGAGACTAAGCTTGGAATCGCACATATTTTGAAAATAGTTGCTTTCCTCGTTGTCTGGGGTTGTGAGAGTTAACGTTGTCTAGGAGGTGTGAAGTGTAAAATTGAAATATAGAAGTGAAAATTCCTAGTAGTTCATTAGGGATGTCTCCTAGGAAATTGTACTCAATGGAACCGCTCACTGTTTTTAATTTTTAGACCGGCTGCTTCAATGTTAAACTGAATATTCGCCAAATTAAGGCACTATAAAGAAAAACCGGTAGCTTCACTTCCATCTTCTATATGTGAATTTCTAAATTGTATATTTCCATAGCAACCCTATCAAAGAAATATTCTTTTTTTCTGTGATGTTATGACATTACTTCCCATAGTTTACACATGTATTATATTTTTGAAGAAAAGATACGCATTGAAAAAATGTCATGATTAAAAATTAGAAACACGATGTTACCGCTGTTCTACTTTCATTTTCCCGTCTATTCATTCCTACAAACTTTATTTCCCATAATACCTTTCGGTATGTTCTCTCAGAGTACGCTCAGTGCTTACAGTTTGTCTGATTCTGGGATCATGGTGGTTATTAATTTGTCCTACAAAGTAAGTTGTCACAAAAAAGTCAACTGTTTTTTATCCTTTTATAGTTAACCTCGTAATTTGCTTTTTCTCTCAATACTAAAGTTGTTTGAGTCGGCCGATTGGATCGCATCTCGAAACTGAGTTTTAAAAAGGAAAGTGAAAGTAGCAATAAAAGAACTCGAAGTATAAAATAACACATCTGACAAGCGAAGAAAACCACGATACTTATTTGTAATAAATAATAAATAAATAAATTATATAAAATAAATAATATAGAATCCGATACAACTAGTAATTTAATTTTAAATAAATAATACTGGGGACGATCCGCAGTCAGTCATTAACTAAGGACTGTTGAAACTAGTTGAAATATATACAGCTGCCGAAAATGGAATGGGAGTCATCTGTTACAAATTTATAGAATGTGCCAACAAAGGAATGAACTGGTGGGACTAATCTTCTACTCAATCAACAATTTTACCGAGCTCAATTGACCTTTCTGTCAGATTTCCGTTTGTTGTTGCAGTACAGAGTTGTGCCCTTTTTGGAAACTACCGAGCAACTTCTGATTCTTGTCTGTGATGCAGTTCATCACTTTCCTCGTCCGTTTTTCCGTTTTTCTCCATAAATGTTTCGGCGGCATCCTTACTGTGCACCGGCAAATTCACATGTCACGTATCATGCCGTCATGCATCAAGCCGGTGTGTGCCCGTGCGCTAAAGGACTAACCCAATTGATTATAATGAAATAGACCACGGGGAGGGCCAACCCCATTGACCAGAAGTATAGACGACCTGCTGACCTTGAAGTAAAACGATCTGGGACGGTCGGTGGACCACTACTTTTCTTTTCAGAAACAGATTTTATTATACAATTATCTCCACTTTGTTCCCCCCAAAAATTTGTTTTGCCAACCAAAAAAAATCAAATGTTGGAGGTTAAAAAAAATCAAGAGTTCTGTCCCACCGGACATGGAATCCTGCCATCTTGCGGCTGCCAAGGCGCGTGAAAATATGGTCGCGAAATACCCGAACTTGTGCTTTGAGGAACCTCACTAGTTGACTAAATTCGCTGAAACAGGTCTAATTCAAACCATATTTGGCACATAGAAACACTTCCCTTCAAGCTCTAATTGCAATATTTTGGGACTTGCAGACCGATTTACTCAGGATTAGGTGTTTTTCAGGGCATGTTCTCTCCGAAACGAAGTCTCCTTGTGTGATCCCCCTCTCCAATTTTTTTACATTTTCTGACATCCACTGAACTCGTCATTCTTTCAAAGGTAAAATTCTCAGAAAAAAAATCAATGTTAGAAAATTTTCGTGACGAACGTCCTTATGAGCTCTCTATTGCTCTATTATAGTGCGTCCCGCTGGATTATCTCCGTGTACAACATTGCTACTCACATATGTCACTCGAGAGCGAGCCAAAGATCCTCAACCACAGTAAAATTCCATCGTCAAAGGGTTTACAACAGCATTTTTCTGACGTGAATCTCTCGTGGAAAGTCTTGTCCAGCACTTTTCAGGCCATGTGTGATATTGATGTTTGGTTCTTCAACAGCCTGCAGGTATCATGGGGTGACTGTAGCCATTTTGAAAAGCCAGTCCAAACCTGCAAACGTTCTGCTTGGGCTTGTGATGGACCTACTTTAGCGATGCCCCGCTGGGGTGGGGTGTTTCTGGTTAACACCCACACATGATTCAATCCTTGTAGCTTCTCTTCCTCTCTCCAAAGCACACTGTTGAAAGAAGTTTGCCTTTACTTGTTTGATATAGGTGGGTACTGGCTTATTACTAGTGAATGCAAGCTCGTACAAATTTGTCTCAGCAGATTTTAACGCTCGTCCTTGCTAATGTTCTGCGCAGGGTGTACCAGGTTCTTTGGATCTAGTGTGAACTCCCTCCCCCTCCCGGTAAAAAGCCATACTCATCACGTGTGCACTCTCGTTCCCCGTCAACGCTATCCTGCAAGTGGTCTGCAACAAGGTTAATGATTTCTGGAAGATTCAGTGAAGGACTGCAAACGAATTCAGATTCAGTTTCTCTCGTACTGTTGATGGAATTGTATCTTTTTGCCTTAGTGTTGAATGATACATGTCAACCACGGCTTTCTCCATTCCAGAATCAGTTTAAACGTACCTGACAGCGTTGCCATGTCGCAAGCTCTTCCCTCTTTAACCAGCTTTTGTTCAATTTCGTTGATCAGTTTCAGAAACGCGCTGTCATACTCAGCTTGGATACCTTTATCACACCCAGTAGACTTAGATGATGATGCGGCAGCTGTATATATTCGATAACAGCCTCTGTGGTACTTGGCTTCCATAGCAACCAGATCCTCGCCACAAATCCTCATCATCATCGTCTCGTCATTTCGGCATTGAGCGTCGTTCATCAATGTGTCAGACTTGCAAATTGGCAACCTGCGTCAGATCCCTCTCTCCTTTACACTTAACCTGCTGGCAAACATACACAGGTTCCAATTCGTAGCCATGACTGAATTTCGTAGCGTAATGGACTTTGAAGGCGCTGTAATACACAAAAGTCATGTGTGTGTGATATTTAACATTCTTATTACTGGTGTTAGGTGCTGTAGCACGTTTTCCCACTTAAACATTTTCTGCCTAAGAATGTGTTATTTTTGAGGTCGGGTGAAATTGCGTCTGAACAAAGTCTCATCATTCCTTTGTTGGGCACATTCTGATAACATTTGTAACAGATGACTCACCATTCCATTTTCGGCAGCTGTAGATATTATCAACTAGTTTCAAACAGTCCTTAGTTAATGACTGACTGCGGATCGTCCCCAGTATTATTTATTTAAAATTAAATTACTAGTTGTATCGGATTCTATATTATTTATTTTATATAATTTATTTATTTATTATTTATTACAAATAAGTATCGTGGTTTTCTTCGCTTGTCAGATGTGTTATTTTATACTTCGAGTTCTTTTATTGCTACTTTCACTTTCCTTTTTAAAACTCAGTTTCGAGATGCGATCCAATCGGCCGACTCAAACAACTTTAGTATTGAGAGAAAAAGCAAATTACGAGGTTAACTATAAAAGGATAAAAAACAGTTGACTTTTTTGTGACAACTTACTTTGTAGGACAAATTAATAACCACCATGATCCCAGAATCAGACAAACTGTAAGCACTGAGCGTACTCTGAGAGAACATACCGAAAGGTATTATGGGAAATAAAGTTTGTAGGAATGAATAGACGGGAAAATGAAAGTAGAACAGCGGTAACATCGTGTTTCTAATTTTTAATCATGACATTTTTTCAATGCGTATCTTTTCTTCAAAAATATAATACATGTGTAAACTATGGGAAGTAATGTCATAACATCACAGAAAAAAAGAATATTTCTTTGATAGGGTTGCTATGGAAATATACAATTTAGAAATTCACATATAGAAGATGGAAGTGAAGCTACCGGTTTTTCTTTATAGTGCCTTAATTTGGCGAATATTCAGTTTAACATTGAAGCAGCCGGTCTAAAAATTAAAAACAGTGAGCGGTTCCATTGAGTACAATTTCCTAGGAGACATCCCTAATGAACTACTAGGAATTTTCACTTCTATATTTCAATTTTACACTTCACACCTCCTAGACAACGTTAACTCTCACAACCCCAGACAACGAGGAAAGCAACTATTTTCAAAATATGTGCGATTCCAAGCTTAGTCTCTTTACAACTAGTGATGTAGACGGCTACCCACGGCCCACACATTAGCGTTGCAAATGCTTTCACACATGTGGGTGATTTTCCAACCCTCTCACTACAAACTGCCCACTCGAGAGTTTCCACTGCCACCCCAGCATTAACTACCAGGGTCCAAGGAATAATTCTAGTAAAGTTAAAATTTGCCAGCTTTCCAAGTAAACGGGACGGCCATAGTCGGTCACGGGCACCCGGACTATTAAATGTTACCAAGGTTGCGATTGGTTGATTTAAACTGCAACTTTGAATGTGATTGGTTGACTTAAACTGCAATTTAATGTGAATGCCCACAACTTCGAATGATTGATTGATTTCAACTACAGCTTTGATGTGAATGGCTTATTGAACTGTCTGATAACAAACTGTCCAATAATAACTTGGCAAGTGAATTAGAAAAAAGTAGGAGTTTTTTAAACCAATACAATCAAGGAAATTGTAATTTTTATGATTACTATTGACGAACTGTTAAATGTACTTAATAGGAAATAGCATATCTTTTTAAATAAACATGAGTACTATTTTTAGTGTCTTTTCATACAAAATACAGAGGGGTAAAATAATTTGTACTTTGCATGTATCTTACAAATATCATATCTTATACATTATTATTATTATTATTATTATTATCATTATTTATAATAATAATAATAATAATAATAATAATAATAATAATTATTATTATTATTATTATTATTATTATTATTATTATTATTGAACTTATAGTGTATGGCAGTTAGCTTTATGAGTAAAGTTATTATTGCGCTTCCCGGATGAAAGGATAAATGCCCAGCTAAACATCACCCAACCCCACCTTCAGCATTCACATGGAGAAAACTTACCCCACCTAAGCGGGTTACCCTCTCATGTGAAAGCAGTCAAGAAAAAAAAAGATTTTATGGAGAGATTGGTAGCCCCACCAATGTGGGGAACCTCACCCAGCTGGGTCCCCCACCTCCATGTAAACAGGCCCTTAGTTGCGCCTTTGTTATGTTAGCTGTGTTTTTCTCATGTTAGTTGTAGTTTTGTCGTGTTAGCTGTATTTTTGTCATGTCAGTTGTGTTTTTAGCAAGTTAGTTGTGTTGTTGTCATGTTAGTTTTGTTTTTGTTATTGTAGTTGTGTTTTGGTCAGGTTGGTTGTGTTTTCTCCATGTTAGTTGTGTTTTTGTCATGTTAGTTGTGTTTTAGTCATTTTAGATGTGTTTCTTTCATCTTAGTTGTGTTTTTTTTTCATGTTAGTTGTGTTTAATCTGTCTTCGTGTACCGGTTCACAAGAGCCAATGTAAACGACCAAACAGCAACAGCTAACCAATGACTCCTAAACAAAGAAAGAACAATGGTTATTCCCTTGTGAACCCGTACACCAGGGTAGCGCAGTTTAAAGAACATCCCTTTAAGGTGGTCGCATTCTGTTACGACGATTCCCAGGAGGACAAAAGGCGGTAGGCCCGGTGTAACATGGTTCTAATCAATTATTTCTTGTAGCGCATATCTACGTGGCTCGGAAAATGTAAAACGAGGCCATAATGATAGAAAAGAAAGGCTGCGAACGGGTAATCAGCGTATACCGAACACCAACGAAAAATGGTCTCCTTTTACAGTTTTAGAGCCACGCGGATATGCCTTACAATCGCAAACTTACACGGAATAATTGGAAAACAGAAAACAAGGGTCTAAAAGAGTCACAACACTATTGACGCGCTGTGACTACAGGGTCCCCTGCTACAGCTAAGTCCTTCTCGGACCCCGTCCACACGTGTCCGGATATTTTGAATTCGCAACTTTTTCTTTCCATCCACACGCATCCGGCGAATTCGACAGCACATCCGTATATTTTTAAATCCGCTCCCCAGATTGGAGAAAATAAATCCCCAAAGAATCCGATAACGTGTGGGCGGGTGTATCCGGATATTTTCGATTCTGATGACTTATCAAATTCGTGTCCAGTGTCTTACCAAGCAATAAACCAATATGGCGGCACAACAGCAACAGCAAGGCAAGTTGCTCTCACTATCGCGCGCTTTGTGGCGCATGTACAGATTTTATTGTAGAGGAACCCTGGATACCACAGTTAATCTGGATACCATCGGATGCCTGTGGACAGGCGAGTTCGATTTGAATACGCTACGTATGAAAGGGGAATTTTTAAATCAAGAAAGAAAATTCAAAATATCTGGATACGTGTAGAAAGAGCCTCAGTCATGATGTTTTGCTGTTTTCCCTTTTGACTCGAATTATCACTTGAACAAAGCCGAACGTTTCATAAGTCTGCATTAACTTTGTTAAGTTTAAAGAATGTCCTACTGTCATCAAATTGGTTAGTCTCCTTCTCAGAGAAGTCATTGACGTTGCATACAAAATTCGCATCGGGTTCCTTTGATTTCTTTTCTACTTCAGCTGCTTGAATAAATGATTGAGACAAAAGACAAGCTTTTGTATGATTCAGCCTTTATTTATCCCCCTATTACTTTTTTTCATCAATTATGCTTAAGACTAAAAGAATAGTCGCATTTATTCATTACCCGAATTTATTTAGTTTCTTCTTTCACCCTCATTTTACCAATTAATGCTTTTGTTACTAAGTTAGGGCTGGCATTCCATTGTTGAGGCATCATTGCCGCCATCATTTACTGGGAAAAGAAAAGAGAACTTTTAATTTCCAGGGTTATACATTAGCGTGATGTAATGTACTCTACTGAGGATCCACGCAATGTTGGTCTGGGCGTTTTTGTACATATTACACTGATTTAATATGCATGCGGAGTTTCGGAGATGTTTATAACAAAGCAAGTAAGTTCCTTTGCCAAAATGAGCAGGAGGCTATACTATATAGAATTCGATCCTATTTTGGCATCAGTCTTGGTATTATATAATTCAGCTGCCATTTACTTAGTTTTTTGTAACCTTTCACGCGAGAAATTTTCTGCATTTTCTACGCCAACAAGTGCTGATAAAAAAAGTAGTAGAGTAATCGAGGATCTTTAGAAACACAATGTCTCAGGCTTTTTTTCGAGAGGATGCTTCGCTTTGGGACCAAGTAACTCATTGCATCCTAGCGACAGTACCTAAATCAGTAAGCGGTGTAGATCTCCAAATTATAATCAGTTACGTCCATAAATTCGCTTACGTCTTTTATGCTACACTTAGTTAAGCTTGCCTCATATTACTTTTGTATTTTAACAAGTCATAAACATAAAAATGGTGCTGGTGAGTTAATTCCCATAGTAATAATTCCCGTATTTCGGGTGGATAAATTTTACTGAGAGGTTTTCAATCACATCAACTTTAATATTAGTTTGATATATT
>JAHPZR010020980.1:5000-15115 GCA_019787425.1 Platygyra sinensis | reverse complement strand
CAAGATTCAAGATTCAAGATTCTTTATTTTGCACTATTTATATCATTAACTACAGCTCACATAGAAATAAAAAGGAGAAAATAAAGAGAACTTAGATTTACATGTTGTAGGGAAAAAATGGAGAGGTGCGTAGTGACCATAGTAGCAAATGCTTTCGAGATGGTCAGTACCACATGATTTCACAAGAAAGAAAAATATTTGTAATGAGCTGGCTGTTGCGAGTTCATTGATTAAGTGGCAGGTAGTTTGCAGTCTAAACAGAACACAGGTTTTCGGAACAGCAACAACGTTATTTATTCCAAACGAATGTAGTAATTCCACACAATACTTCTCAACAAGCACATGCTAGGCTTGCAAATTACACTTCGACTTCCATCACAGTTGTAAACACGGCCTCCGCCAAATGTACACGTGACCTCTGTCACACTTCAATAAACATGGCCTCTGCCAAATGTACATGCGACCTTTGTCACACTTCAGTTAGCCTGCATAATGGGCGGGATGCGTGAGCAGGCGAGCAGAGCCCATGGTCTTGCCTGAACTATGCCGAACACTGGCATATACAACACGCAAGACAGTCGACTTGTGCGGAAAGAGCTACATTTAATCCTGTGGTACCAGAACGATCAAAGGAGGAATAAACCTATTCATCGAGCTCCAGAAACATAAGCTTGATCAGATAGCGGCAAGAAACATAAGAATTTCTCTAGACAAGCATATAGCTTTCTCGAAGTAACGCTACGACATCTCCGATGAAAAACTTACGAAGGCAAGTATGATACCCGTGATAAGAATCTACCTACTGTACTTGAAACAGTTCTAATCACAGCCGGGACCGGCGCCACAATATAGAACGTTCACAGAAAATGTCATATCTTGTCCCACAAAAGTAAATACTTGCAGATTTAAAAACATATCTTGCAAAAGAAATGAACCAAAACAATACACCAACACATGGCAAATTACAGAGGTGTCAAACTCAAGGGCTGCTAGGGTCATTACCAGGTCGAGTTACGACACTAGTGCCAGTATCCTCCTAAATAGGCTTAACTGAGACAATCTCTCCACGCGAAGGAAAAAGCTGAAGGCGATGTTAATGTATAAAATAATTAAAGGGCTTTCCCCAGCATACCTGCAGGATTTATTTAGCATTCGTAGTATGCCATACAACTTAAGGGAGTCTGAGTGTTTTTTAAATTAGTTTTTTAACTGAAGATTTTACCGTGTATAAATAAGTAAAGTATGTATGTATGTGTATGAAGCGACATTCATATAAGAGCGGAAAGCATGCAGACCTATGACCTCTTAAAATTTGCCATAGCATGATCTAACGGCTCTACTCTACTTAAATTCCTTCTCATAACAGAACATGAAGTGCCCTTCATAAACACAAATGAAGCGACAAAAAGGTCGAGTGATCACAGAGAACGGTGAATGTACAAAATTAATGTCATGAACCGTAGAAGTCGTGTACGCTATAGTCAACCCTATTTTTCACATCATTCCCCGAAATCAACTCTTAAACGGCTCTCTCTTGTTCTTCGTTTGATTAGTATAATTTTTCTGCTTTCCCTGCGAATATTCAAAGAATCCAAAGCTCCCTCTGTGCATTTCTTCGCACATTTCTCCATTTGCAAATCTGTGTATGAAAATAAAACTTTTTCCCGACGGAAAGATGAGAGGTATAGATGAACATTTGATTGACGTTTCAGTTCTCCCAGCCAATCCGAAATTCGCGTGCACTGGTGAATGCATAATTGTAAAAACCCCTGAATTTGGGCAGGCGGGAATTCAACTCGACTCTTCACCAATCCTCGCATGGCTTCGCTACCAAAACAAAAGCACTCGCGCACGAAATCCCACCAGCTAGGCAGGCTACACTTCAATAAACATGGCCTCGGCCAACACTTTAAACGTACTCGCGTCTAAAATATCCTCTCCAAAACACTCCTCCTAAAAAGCTACACTGATTCTCTTATATACCTTACAGCATAAGGTTCTGGAATTTTCCGGGTATACTAAATAAAGTGACATGCAAACAGACTGCTGAATCACTGTGATACGATACTAACTAAATATGCACGAAAGTTCCAGACAATTCTAGACAGTCGCGCAAGTCATGCCACAATTTCTCGTAACACTGGCACACTAGATTTAAGATTTACAAAGAGAAAAAAATGAATAATGGTAAAGCACATTAAGTAGTAAATTATTAATACACCTGTACATCTGAATAATGATGCACTAAAAAATCGATATTTCTATTAGAGTTTTCTTACTACATTTTGAGTTAAGCTATATTGCTTGGATGTGTGATCAAAGACATGGGGCGCTTTCCATTCAACCAAATATTCCGGTTTGAAATTCTGGGTATTCCATGCGACGAATGGAACAGTAATTTTCTGGTTTGTTCGATTGACCATTCACAGGCCATCGGATTCCAAGTGTTGTGCGAAAATATGAGATCAAATGGAGGACTCTTTTATCTTTGTTTACATACCTTGGGGTTGCTCAAGAATATGAAAGGAGTCTGCAACTACATTTACGGGTACCTCTTTATTTTCCTCAGTGATGAGTTCAAGAGTCACTTTCGATTGACGAGTGAGCTGTTCACTTGAGCGGTTATGCTAATATTTCATGTAGCTCACATGTATTTTCGCACTACTCACTAAAGCTTGTTGAGGCCAATCCACTGCAATAACGTTGAAGTAAGATATTTCAGTTGTTTGTCAGATAGAGCACTAATATTATGTTTAGAAGCTTGAGGATCAGCCTTGTTGAATTCGATTTCCAGCCTCGGAGAAACTAGGCCTGAGCAGGAATCGAGGTACACCCAAAATTTTAGAATGAAATTCCGGAAAATGTCTGTTCCATTCGCTCCCAAACTCAGAATTTCGGGAATTTTTGGTCGAATGGCAAGCGCCCATGTATTGTGACTCTGTACAGTTACATACCCTTTGTTGAAATCATGTTACTTGGTTGTTTAAATTGAAAGAAAACTTTTTTAATTTTCATGTTTTATGTTACTGTATTAAAAAATGGATTTTTTTGTAGGGTAGCTGTACTTTGTGTGCTCTATGGACCCCAAGATGTCCGGCTGGTTGGACCAAAATTGTAAGTAACTAAGATGTATACCCTGTTCACCGTAATGCAGACACTCATGCACAGTGTCTCTCTCCACTCAGGAATGCATTAAATAGGTGCTGCCAAAAAGTACTGTTGAGATGTTACAGTAATATTATGGCTTAACCATATTCTCCATTATTTTATTGCCATTTCAATCTCTGAGACAGAGCGCCTTATACATGCTTTTATTTCCTCTAAATTTGATTGTTTTTAGGTGAAGCAAGATATTGACAAAGCTGAAAAGTTTTTCACAGATATAAATTTACCCCCTCTTATGCCTGATGAAGATAATAACTTTGGTGGCTCTTTAGTTTTGGATTTCAGACGACGTCACATGCAACCCAAGAATATTTGTTTTTCTTTCCTTTACAGCGTGTTTTACAGGGTTCATGCCGAATTACAATAGCTATTTTTACCGTCAGTGGCTGTCAGGCTCTTTGCCAACAAACCAATATTGTAAGTAGACATTTAATGCTAATAAGGGTAATACATTTATTTGTACTATGTACAATACTTATTTTTCAATATGATTACTTCCGCCACTTTCAGTACTAAGACTTACACACTTGTATGACTTACAATACAGTATGATCACTTACACTATTTACAATACTAAGGCTTAATTACACTACTTACAATGCAATACAATAGCTCATGTTGCTTACAATACTTACACTTAAACCACTTACACTGCAATATGATTGCTAATGCCACTTACGATTATAATACTTACCCTAGTACTTACACAGCTTGCAAAAAATTATAATAATTTGATTACTTATGCTACTTACAGTTTTCTCACCCTTGATGTCACGTATATTTGCATTATTGCATTATTAGTCTGTAATGATTGAAAGTAAATTTTTTTCATATTCTTTACTCCAGGTTAAGAAATGCTGTCCTGGATTCTGGGGCCAGGACTGTCAATGTAGGTTGCCGTGTTTTCTGCCAGATATGTTAGTAAAAGTGCGGTGTAACTTACAGGGACATCAGCACAACATTTAAATGAAATGATTTGATTATGTTACAGTGCAGTGCTTGCAAACTGACAAGAAGTGATAGACCAGGTAGCGATAATTGAGCATGGCTAAAAATGGAAGGAATGAATCTTGGATTTCATCAGAGTCAAACGTGAAAATGCAAGGCTCACAGTTTTATTAGTGCAAAGTTTGTGGAGTTTTTCTCATTAACAGGGGAACATCTTCCTAATTCTGGACAATTAAGCAATAGACTACAAGTTTCTATGGTTTATAGGTGATAAACCACGCGGGATGTTGGTAGAACACAAGAAGAATTTGTGAATCATGAGCCGCAGGCGAGTTATTTACAAAATCTTGGAGTGTTGTACTAACATCCCAAGTGGTTTATCATGCCACTACACCATAGAAACTTGTGGTCTACTGCTTTTATCTAATAATTCAGAAGACGCGTGATTTTTCCATGAGTTTACCGGCACAATAAACCATAGCTGATTGCTGGACATATCAGAGCGTGTGCATTTATTTGGTTATTATATAACACCTGATAATGCATCTTTCTCAGAAGTCCTCTTGTGTAGGATACAATAAAGTTTGTTTAGTCTATTGCAAACTTCTGGAGTTCACGATTTTTGCAATTACTCTTTAGCTTGTCCTGGAAGTCTGACCAAACCCTGTTCCAGTCATGGCAGTTGTGATGATGGCAAGACTGGAACTGGTCACTGTCAGTGTGAAGCTAATTTCACTGGGACATCATGCGAGAAGTGCATTCCAAAAAAATATGGCAGGAACTGCACAAATGGTAAGTCTGAGCTCACTTAACGCTTTAAGACAGACATCGTTCGAAAACTGGTTAGCGCTAACCCAAGATTAAAAGTTAACCGAAATATTAATTTTTTGTGGTAAAAAGTGCTTTTGACTGCTTATGTTTGATGTAGTTTGAGATAACTGTACCTCAACACGGAAGGCAAAAATATATAAACAGGAAACCTCACGGAAAAGTAACAAAACTGAAATCAAAATTTTAGCTTGTCCTTGGTTAGTGAAACTGGGCTTCGAACAACCCAGCCGTCAGTAGCTTTAAATTCAAGTCCAGAGGAATGGTCATCGATAAAATCCTGCAATACTGAGGTCACTGTCTACTTCCATGTAATATTATAGAACAAGGCATCCTCTTGCTAAATGATGAACTTGGACTTGTCATTAGCCGGGCCGTCTTGGTAGATTTACATTTGTTACAAGACACGTATATAAAAAACACTTATTGCAGCTGGCAATTGATGCTTTATTTTGGTTTTTACAAATGAGTCAATTTTTGTTTTTGTTTTCAGACTGTAAATGTGTCAGTGGCTTGTGCAATGAAGGTGTTGATGGAGATGGAAGATGTTATTGCCAGCATGGTTGGAAAGGACAGATTTGCAATACCTGTAAGTATCATCATAAAGTATACAAAGAGCGGCGCAGTGATGGATATGATATGATATGATATTATCAATGTCCTTAATTGATCAGTACAGCTAGTTATCATATTTCTTCATCTGAGTTTAGCTGCGAGTGAATCTAAAGACTTCCAGTTTTATGCTTAAATGCTTTTAAATTTGAGAACTTCTAGAGACGGTGTAGAATTGCCCTGAATGCTTTTCATTCTGTTGAAGGCAGGGAATCTAATGGACTTACATTTTGTTAATTAATCACTTTTCTTTTTTTAGCTGCAAATTTTGCCAACTGTCTTCCAATTAACTGCAGTCGACATGCCACGTAAGTTGTTATTACAGTGTTGCTTCACATGTGTCTTGTGAGTTTTGCCACTATATAAATCTTTTTGTGTATTAAACTGGTTACTGTTTACTGTTTATTTGATTATGCTTTTATTGTATTCTTTAAACATTGTTTTCCATAATTCTCTCTTAGAGCTGCAGGCTAATTTCGTTTTTTATTGTTTTAGAGACATTTATTACGGTAATAGTAATTATTAATCGATAGTAGTAAATAAATTTTCCAATGTGTAATTAGCCTCTAAATTTGATTGATCCAATGGTTATATAAAAGGGGAAGCATATTGGCGGTCAACAAACTGTTAAATGAAAAATTAAATGCGAGTTCACAAGTAAAATACATTTTTTTAATTTACAATACTAACATTACTTACAATATTCATATTTTTTTTCTCAGATGTCGTGGTCCAAGTGGTAGTGGGAGGTGTGAATGTGATGCTGGTTACACAGGAAATGGAACTCACTGCACAGGTCAGTTTCTATGCTCAGGACCGTGACTAGTAGCTGGCAAACCGAGACACTTGCCTTAGTCATTTTTTGTTTTGGTTATTGTTGTTTATAGCTATCGTAAACATCCCAAAAACGCGGAAAGAGAATTTAACAATGGGCATTGCCCGAGTCATAATTGTTTCTCAGATTTTGCTGGAGTCATAATTTTTTTCTGGGTGCTTCCCAGCCCTCTGACATGTAGGGCAGAAGCAAAGGTCTTCCACCAATATCTACATACATACATACATACATACATACATACATACATACATACATACATACATACATACATTTATTTTTGTTTTCAAATAAAAAAATTACAAATTGAACATGCCCGCGGATAGCATATGCTAGTCTAGGCGGGTCATGTTAACAAAAAATTATTAATAAACAACTAGGTATAACTAAATACAAGAGGATTAAGGAGACTGGATAGTGTTCCAGCCGTGGTTACGCCCCTCATCTCTGAGGGGCATAAACTGCAACAGCTCTCGAACAAATCTGGTGCGCAAAGTGTTGAATCACATTTTCTGTTTGCAGAAATCAACAGATGTGTTGTGAATAATGGCGGCTGTCATCAAAATGCCACTTGCACTGTTGATATTACTATGCCAGGCTTCAGGTCCTGTTTGTGCAATCGTGACTTTACAGGAGATGGGTTGTTTTGCGCTGGTAAGTATAACTTGCAATCACTCTTACCAGTGATAAGGCGATGTTTACTGTCGTCAGTGTTTTCTTCATTAGCATACGACTTTGTCCAAAGAGAGCATCATGTTAGATCGAAATTGAGTTCAAACAGTTAAAGAGCTCGTGGAATGTAGTGTAGGGTGAATGTTTCAGTTCTATGGTTGTAATATTGAAGGAGACAGTGGCTTTCAAAAACAGCCAACTTTTTTGGGTGGCAGAAGTGCCAATGAGCCCATACACTGTCAAATTTTTAGTTTTTAAACCCGCATGACACAAAAAGTATTCAACACATTGTTAATTCTTAAATTCCTTGGGACAGTAATGAACTTTCAGTATTCGGAACCAATATATTTGTATCCCGAACACAACGTGAACTGTGTATACATGCTAATGAGGTAAATATTGGAAGCAAAAATTCCCCTCTACTGTTATTTCATAAAAATATAAATTTCAAGTTATTCAAAGTTAAGTCAATGTAAAAATGTTTCTGACGTACCGTGATGAACCCTTCACTGCCTTGACTGTTAGGTGCTACATTTTAGTACCTCATGTACTGGGAGTGATCGTCTTCTTTGAGAACATCTAAAGTGAACATTTCTTTAACAGAAGCAGCTAACATTTTCATTTACAACACATTCTCCGCAAGGTAGCCCAAATTCTGTTAACAGACGTAGAGTGACATATCTAAAATCTTTCTCTATTCATATTTATTTTGCAAAAACCATAGTTAACACCAGGCGGTAGAGTGTCTGCAGTCATGGTAAAAAGAAGTAGAAAGTTGAGCTCTGAGATTAACTCATAACACGATATACATAGACATATGTTTTTACTATTGATCTCTTATCTTGAATCAGAAATAGATCCTTGTCAAGGGAATAATGGTAGCTGCCATAAGAATGCAACGTGTACTACCATAGCACCTGGAAAGGTATGGAGTGTTTGTGGTCTGACATACCTAAACTAAAGAAATAGAAAACATTTACTGTGTTTCTATCGAGTTAAGTAGAACTGGGCGATGAAATATGCCGTGGGAACACGAACCTACAGGCCACAGCTTTTTCGAGTTAGCAAGTGTTTCTATAACTTAATTAAAACACAAAGAAAATATTTTCTATTTTTTTCAGAAATCAGCCCAAAGAAAATATCGAATAATGTGATTGCATTAAAGTTTCTGTGTTTCTATCAACTTTGGTATAAATCTACTGGCGTTCTATCACAAATATCATTCTATGATTGGCTACGCTACTCAATATCTATTTAAACAATAGAGTGTTTCTTTCAAGGAACTATCGGCTGATAGTTGCCCCGAGAACTTTGGCTAGAAACATATCTCTCTTGGCTGTCATTTCATGGCTTAAACATTTTTTGTCTTTCCAGAGGAATTGTTTTGCAACAAAGATTTTTCAGGAGATGGAGTGAAGTCTTGTGTTGGTATAAATCCATGTGACTTGGTGAGTGACCCAGTTTTCGTGCTGCTGCTTATTATATTGATTTACATTGTACAAAACAAAATCTCCTATTTGGCTCTAGATACCGAGGTCATGGGACTTCTCCTTAAGTCGAAGAATTATCGTACGGTTATTGTGGATCACGAAGATAAATGAGTATCTGAAAATATTGTCCGAGAGTTCTAATAAAATACTGGGGTTACTGTGTGATTTATATTATTTGGCAAAAAAAAACAGCACAAGGATAATTGTAGAAGGCCCAAATCCCGTTAACAACAGGATCTCAAATAAGCTCGTGACAAAACTACCTAAGGTCGTAAGGCTCCTTTGTGCAATAGTATATCAATAGCATCAAAGTTAATGTTTCAGGCAGAACTTAACTCCTGGCTCTGTAGCACAGAGCAACTAAGATTGTCCATCATGCTAATCCATCACAGGTTTTCATGTCAGTTTACCATACTAAGCAATAGTACTTTTTTCCGTGTTCACATAGCCCCATGTAAACACAAGGGGGGTTTGGAGTATTTGAGACAGTTATGCAAACCCGAGACACAGTCGAGGGTTTACTTAACTTTCGAGAATTCTCCCAGCCACCCTAGTGTTTAGATGAGGCTATGTGAACACGGAAGAAGTACTCTATTGCTCAAAATGTTTCTCCAGAATATTCTCATCTCAATACACCTATCGACCAATGAGCGCGCGCGTAGTATCTCAGTTATTTTGAATGGAGGGAGCGTGTCGTTACTCTTTCATTGTGAATGTTGTTACTTTCAGGATAATGGAGGATGTAGTGACAGAGCAGTTTGTAACAATGTAGGACCACACCAGAGGACGTGCACCTGTAGAAGATTCTATGTTGGAGATGGATTCACATGTATTGGTGATATAATGGAGGTAACAAGGAAAACAACAATTAATAGAAAGAGCGGTTTATCTTTGAGTGTCGTAAAACCAAAGCTAAATAAATTTTATTTTGGTTTTATAGGCTTTAAAGCTTGACCCACAATTGTCAGCGATAGAGAGTCTTATTAAGGTGAGGCAAACAATATGTACAGGTTGTCCCACTATAGCACAAAAGCACACGTGACAATGCCGATTGGTATTATGGGTAGTAATAGCTTGGTGCTACTTGGTTGAGGTTCACAGTGTTTAGCTAGAAGGAAAGAGAATGCATGAATACACGCGTTTGTGCTGCTTCCTTCTCTAACGCCGAAATACCTTGGGCTTCAGCCAATCAAGTGCAAAACCATCGTTACCCATAGTAACGTTTGTCATGTTCACTTTTACGCTTTTGTAAGACAGCCTTTCTCATTCTCGTCCCCAGAGCCCACCATCCTTCTGGCCTGCGGCAGGAATCGAGAGCTCTGGGAGCAACCATTTCAGGCATGCGCCGTAGATGCACACTGCGTTAAACCGGATGGGCAGAATTCGGTTATTTCCTTTGTTATTTCAAAATGGTTGCTTCCAGAGCTCTCGTTTTCCGACCGCTGGTCAAGGGGAACGAGGCTCTGGGGCTTTCTCGAAACAGCTGTATAGTCTTGGTGTAAGCAGGAGCTCATAAACAGGAGTGTTCAAAAACGGAGTGTTCAAGAACCCTGGTTACTGTCAATTCA
>JAHPZR010020979.1:0-20000 GCA_019787425.1 Platygyra sinensis | reverse complement strand
TCGATCGTAAAAAGGGTCTTGGGTGAAAAGAGTTTGTGGCTCGCAGCATGTTGGAGACTCATTTTCGTCAAGTCACCACTCTACGGAGGGGTGAAAAATAGTGAGCTGCGAAAGTGAAGTGGTCGTATGTCTTTTCGTTGAGGGTGATTAACATCAAATCAAAAATCCCCCGCAGTATTGACCTATTGCTTCAATGAATAACACGACTGCACTACAGCGCCTTCGACAATTTTTAAACGTTGAAACCGTTTATAAATGCGGACGTAGGGTTGGTTTTAAAATATGTCAAAAGCATATGACTGTATTGCATTTGAAGGGAAAGGGTGTGTAAAAGGTTTTGTTTCCTGGCGAATCTTGTTAGCATGTATATATCTGTCTGTTTTTTCCAAAAACGTACCCGCAGATTTGAACACCTCGATTTAGGTAAGGGAAGTGGTCAAAACTACTACACTCGAACAGGACCCACCAAACCACAAAATAGTTGGTGGTGTCTGCCTGCACCCCCCTTGCTTAACGTCAAAAGATGGTGTCTTTATTGCATAGCCACCACTCTATCAAGCAGTAAAAAATTACAGTGAGATTCAAACCTCTCTTTTCTTGTTTGTCTAGTAATGCCGACTCTTGCTAGCTGAATATTCCTGTGTCAACTTAAATTTAAAAGCCAATAAAATGTTGTTGGTAAAGTTCGAAGATAGGTGGTGTCTTTGAGAACCCCCCTTCCTACCCGAAAGGTGGGTCCTGTTCGAGTATAGTAGTTTTGACCAGTTCCCTAACTGGTGTCTTTTTTACTTCCAGAAAAGGGAGGGGGGAATTCCTTCATGGCAGAAGCTTGTAGAGCCGACCTAGCTTGAAATGTTATCTTTTTTTTTTAGCCCAACCCACCCCACCCCCTTTGCCCCTTATCCAATCGGCGTTGAGTTTTACCCAGGCTACACTCGGCTGAATATTAGTTCGCGCGGTATCTCGGAGGCGGCGTTGTTCAATTAGCTTTCTATAACTGCTGTCTAAAGGAAGTCTGCCGGAGGACATCATTAAGTCCAATGAAGGTGCAAGTCGAAGGATTTGCTAGCAAGCGCCGGCCATTATCGTACATGAAGCCGTCCTGAAATGCATTACACGCAGGACGTCATTTAGCCCCGTAATGGTAGTCCATTTGGACAGTTGCATGTGGCGATAATGTTGTGCTTGCTTTAGACAGCAAAGAGCCTTAGCCACATCAATTTAGGGCTTAGACGTGCAATGGAGTAGACATTTCTAGCTGCTGTTGGCGTTATTTGGCTTGAAGTTTGATGGGGCTAAGTCTTAGAAATAATATCTTGTAGAGATGACGTCCTACCTTTCCCGCTCGTGGAAAACGAAGTACATCCGGGACATTGCTATTTGCGAGCGAGACATGGCCACGACCAGAGCAAAGGAAAGCACGTCAAAGGCTGATCGATCGTGAGTAAACCTTTCATTTCCTTGTTTTAACAATTTCAGGCGGTTTCGGCCTAGCCAACTATCAGGCGTGTCTGTAATTCGCTAGCGCGGGCGAGATTTCTTGTTGTGGTTTCCGGTCGATAATTGAGCTGTTGACAACATTTGGCAATTAATTATGTCCGAGTTTATTTGAAGTTCAATGGATTCTGCATGTAGGAAGCTCTTGGTCAGTCCATTCAGGAGGATTTAGGCCCTTAGAAAGCTATAGATCAGCTCTCCGCTGTCGTTTTGATATCTGTACGTTCGCATTTATTTAGACTCGAATTTCATTTTAAATCACTGTTAATTAAATTGTACAATTCGTGATTCAACGAAAACACGGTGAATTTAGTCTTCCTGGCCTCGAAAGGCCCATACAGAAGGGTTAGTTCCTTTTATTTGTGCTACGATAACCCTTGTGGAGAGCTAGCTCTAGGAGAGAATTGTATCAAGATTATCAGTGACAAGTCAAATTCTCTAGGTATGTTTTTGAAAATACAGACAGATATTGGGCTGAAATGTCACGTAACGGCGTCTTTTATGCTGAAATGTAGAAACCAATTCCACGCGAAATCCTGTTGTTTATCGAGCCGCGGAAAAAGTATGGTTTTGATGACTATTTAGGTTCCTATGTAAGCCTGAACCAGTGCAGCGAAAGTGTGTGATTGTGTGATTAGCGCATGGTGTTGACAGGCCGATATGTGATGCCTTGTTTAAGTGCGGTTTCGCCAAAATACTCTGTGCCAGGCATTCTTGAAATCATCGAGCAGTCTGAAAAGAGTTTGAGCTGAGTTAATATCCGAGAGAACTGCCGTTGTGTCATCTGCGTATTGGAGTAACTTTGTTTCTTTGTTGTCAATAGTGATGCCTTTTATCATTGAATTTTGTCTAATTGCAATAGCCAAGGTTTCAACGGCCACGACAAAGAGATATGGGGAAAGAGGATCTCCTTGTCTAACTCCTCGTTCAATTGTGAAGTAGTTAGAGGTGATGCCATTGTTAATAATGCAGCTTTGTATATTTTTATAAAAAGTCATTAGCCAACGAATAAAATTTGGACCAAAATTAAATGATTCTAAACATCTTTGAAGAAATTACGCTCCAAACTATCAAAGGCCTTCCGGAAATCAATGAAGATCAATAAACCGGGATGTCTTGTTTGGCTGTAAAGTCCATTATGTCGAAAATTGAACGTACTGTTTCACCGATATAGCGATCTTCTATAAAACCAGTTTGATTGTGATGGATAATGTTAGGCAGGACAGTTTTTATTCTAGTGGCTATAGCTTTAGACATAATTTTTGCGTCCACATTTACAAGGGAGATTGGTCGCCAGTTATCCAAAAAACAGCGGTCCTTTCCTTTCTTTTCGATAAGTGTTATGACTGCTTGTTTTTGCGAGAGGGACATTTCACCTTTTCGAAGCATTCGTTTGCACATTGAATAAAAGATTCACTAATTAGTGGCCAGAATTTTTTATAGAATTCAATGGGAATTCCATCGCTCGCAGGAGTTTTGTTATTTTGGAAACATTCTAAAAGCAAGGCACATTCTTCTGAAGGGATTTTACCTTCACATGACATATGCTGTTAACGTAGTCTGAGTCTGGATTTATGCAAAATATGAGTTTACTGGTTTTAAAAGAGAATCCAGGGCCTCATTTTGTACAGCGGCTTTCCTTTTTAATGAATATATCTTTAAAAATTATGTATTTAGTAGTTATCTGTATATGCTATGTATTTTAGCTGTAAATGTAATGTCTCGAAGATATTAGCTCCTCTAGTTATTCGGAAATTCGAGATGAAATAAAGCTTATGCCTGTATGTATGTTACTTTCAGTAGGGCGCGTGCGCACACTGTAATCTGCGACTCCAGTGCTTACCATATGGCAGATAAAATGACTTTTCTCTCTAATATATAAGCCATCTAATTCTTACGTTCAATTGACAAGGGCGGTTTGGAGCTGTGAGTAGGCGTGGGATTTGTCACATATGGTTTAGGGGCCGACATATATCTCCCTCAATGCCGCACCGGGAGGCGAGGTCGGTAGCAGAAAGCAGCAAAGGGCCAACTGGGTCCAAAAGCGATCGCACGGGCCGAAATCCCGGGATGACTCGTTTGGTACGACGCTCCAGCTACGATGTCTGGAGGTACTGCGTTTTCCTCTTTTGTTCAAACATTCCGTCAACGCATGCGTAAATGTTCTGGCTCTCCGATACCTAGGCTACCAAAAAAAAATAATAATAATAATTAACATGCTGGGTTTTTTTGTTTTTGTTTTTGTTGTTTTTGGTTTTATTAAACAAGCAATTGACATTTCAGTTGATTTTACAGGCATAAACGTAACGTAAGAACTGTGCGTGTCTGGTATTCTCTCAGACAGAGGCCAGAGATGGTTTCATGCAGACCGTGGGACGCCTAAAATGCTCTGTTGTAAACATGGCGGCTCACGAGTGAAGTTGTCTCTCTGGCCTTTCTGTGGACGAATTCCAGGACCTACTGACTCGATCTGGGCAAGTTTTGAAAGCTAAAACCTTCAATCGATGCGGTATTTTGCTGGAAGGACTGGGTGGCCCGACACTTAGAAAAAGTATACATTTATATATACCTGAGGTTATGAAAACCGGGTCGGCAAACCTAAACTTCTTGTGTTACTTTTCGCAACTTCCCCTGTCTATTATTAGCATGTTTACTGTGTTTGTTCCCGGCTCATGTCTTTTTTTTTAGCTTCCTTTCTGGTTAGAGATTTGTTTTCAAGTGGATGTAGGCATTCCCCCCCAACCCCTTCAACACCCGCTCCGACCCGGCCCTACGTTTTTGTCCCTACCCACAATTGGTGCCGTTTAGCAGTTTACTTTTAGATATTGTGCGTGATAATTAAAGAACGGAAATGTCACGTACTTATTCGTCTGTAATATCTGTCTGGATTTCCCAAAAACATACGTAGAGATTTTGACTTGTCACTGTTAATCTTGATACAATTCTCTCCTAGAGCTAGCTCTCCACAAGGGTTTTCGTAGCTCAAATAGAATGAACTTACTCTTCTGTATGGGCCTTTCGAGGCCAGGAGGACTAAATTCAGCGTGTTTTCGTTGAATCGCGAATTGTACAATTTAATTAACAGTGATTTAAAATGAAATTCGAGTCTAAATAAACGCGAACGTACAGATATCAAAACGGCAGCGGAGAGCTGATCTATAGCTTTCTAAGGGCCTAAATCCTCCTGAATGGACTGACCGAGAGCTTCCTACATGGAGAATCGATTGAACTTTTAATACCTCGGACATCATTAATTGCCAAATGTTGTCAACAGCTCAATTGTCGACCGGAAACCATAACAAGAAATCTCGCCCGCGCTAGCGAATTACAGAGATGCCTGATAGTTAGCCTTTGTTACAGCCGCCTCTCCCTGTAAAAAAATCGGAGGAGAGACGTCTGTCTTACCGTTGATAATCGTGTTTAGAAATAATTTTGCATAAATTAAAGATTTCATTCCGCTGACCATAATTTGCGTAGTTCTTACGTCAGAGATTCAAAATGGCGGTCGCCGCGAGGAAATTTCCTTGTGCTATTGAACGTGTTTGCGAGACTTTTTAAATTTCTTTGCTCTATCCTGAGCAAGAAACAAGTTTAAAAGCACTTCTAGAAGGGAAAAATGTGTATGCAAGTCTGCCAACTGGATATGGAAAGTCAGTAATCTTTTTTGCAGCTCCTGTCGTCTTCGACGAGATCCTCGAGCGGCCTCGTGGAAGCAGTAAAATCTAAGTGATTTCACTTTTGAGAACACTGATGGAAGATCAGGTGGCATATCTGAAATCCTTAGGTCTTTCCGCGATAGCTCTTCACGATGAGCAGTCGGAAGAACGGCTAAAACAAGTGGAAAAAGGAGCCTTCACTTGTTCGCTTCGCCGGAAAAAAATGCTGACTCGGTGTGGAAAGATGGCGAAAGCTTCTCTTCAGTAAACATTATCGCGAGTTTTTAGTCGCAATAACTGTTGATGAGGCACACTGCATAAGTCAGTGGGGTCTCCCCGGTTCGAGGTCAAAGCAAGCAGCTGTGCCATTCAGAGTTTGGTATGATAACCTGGGAGAATTAAAGTTTTTGACTGCAAGTGATTTACCATCCATCGTGTTGACGGCTACCGCTTCACCGTCTACCAGAAAGGGCATCTTCAGAACATTACATCTGGATCAATCGTCTTGCCATGTCATTGAGCATAGCCCAGAACGTCTCAATGGGCAGTTTAGTGTGAAGTATTTAGACAAGAGCATGCCTGTATCTACCACTTTTAACACTTTGATAGAAGGACTGCGAGTTAGTAATGGCTCTTGCCAAAGATCAATGATTTTCTGTCAGACTCGTAAACACTGTGCCTTATTATATTCAGTTTTTAAGGATAAACCTTGGAAATGATTTTTATTTAAACAAAACCCCTTATCCCAAAGAGCGAATGATGAAGATGTTTCATTCAGGGACTCCAGAGTCAGTGAAGAAGCACATTCTTGACAATATATCTCGGTGCAATGGGCACATCCGAGTTATTGCAAGCACTATTGCCTTTGGAATGGGAGTGAACTGCAAAGGGGTGCATCGCGTAGTTCATTTTGGCCCTGCCAAAAATCTTGAATGCTACGTTCAGGAATGTGGAAGGGCAGGAAGGGATGGGCAGCCAAGTACATGTCTTTTGCTGGACTGCTGGCAGCCCATTGTGCAGATGACATCAAGGACTACTTGTCCAACGATAAGAAATGCAGGCGAACTTTCCTTTATAGTTATTTTCCAGGAGAATTCTCCTCTAACGTATCAGGTCAGCAGTGCTGTGACATTTCTGCAAAGAGCTGTAGTTGTGGGCAAGAAAGCTGCAGTGAGCCTTGTGCTTCGTCTTTGGAATCGGATGCTGATGACACATGTACCTATCCTCTGAAAGTGTCCGATCAGTCAAAGAAATGGATAAAATCAAACTTAGGAGTGAACGTTTTATATTCATGAAAGACTTACTCGTACGAAATACTTCAGGTGCCATAGCATCCGTGAACATCATGCATGAATTCACCTCATTCCATATTCAACAAGTTCTTGACAACTGTGACAAGATGAAAACATTAAGTGACGTGGAAGATTTTGTGGAAGTTTGGAGAAAGGAGCATAGCAGAGGAATTCTTGCTGTTATTCACAGGATCTTTGGTGATGTGGATGAGGATGAATTAAAAATACCCGAGTGTGAAGACGAAGAAATGGATGAACATGCGCAGGAATGGGCAAACATCAGAGATGATTCTGAATTGTTTAATCTGTTAAATGACAGTGACTTGCAACATGTGGATGTTCACATGGAAGAGATTGACGTGTCAGGATATGAACGAAGAAACATGAGTAGCATGATTGGAAATCTTCTTAAGGCCTTTTTAAACATGATTTAAGTATAACAAGAACAAATCTCAATGTTCTGTATATTTTGACACAATACATGGACACGTGAATTAAATTTTGTTCTGCCATCCTAGAAAGTACTTTAAAACATTCTTTGGAGCTTACTGCTGATTATTCTCCTCTTAGTATGTATCTTTAATATTCAACAATATCATTTTGTGTATCTCTAGTCTCACGTCGTAACTGTTGTTAATTACCATTTGTAATTCCGTTAGTTTATTATTGGTCCTTAGTTATTGTTGTCAATTTTAGTCTCCTTAATCCTCTTGTATTTAGTTATACCTAGTTGTTTATTAATAATTTTTGTTAACATGACCCGCCTAGACTAGCATATGCTATCCGCGGGCATGTTCAATTTGTAATTTTTTAATTTGAAAACAAAAATAAATGTATGTATGTATGTATGTATGTATGTATGTATGTATGTATGTATGTATGTATGTATGCTCAACCACATTTCTGTTTCCTTTCACTTTCTTTTCTTTTTTTTGTCATGGCATTGTTTACATGTAATGTGGAAGATTTGTTCACCTGTGAAGGTTCTAACTGTACAAAATTAATTTCATCAGCTTACTAAGAATCTGTTCAAAAACATGTGTAAGGATAGACAGCATTGTTTTTCTATCACTGTCCTCTCCATTAATGATTTATATGTACAATGTAATAACAAGTGATTTACTATTAAGCAAAACCAACAACAATGTTGTGAAACTGAATTGGTATAGTGAACTGAAATGTCCCTAGCGTGCCTTTCTTGCACATACAATGTTCCTCTTGTTCTTATTAATCCACTAAAACGTATCCTGGAGGTCAATGTGTTCCAAACGAGTTGAGTCCATGTCCTTAAATTGTTCATAGCTACGCCCTGGGGTCCAAGTAAAAGCTTTCTGGGAAATAATCTCTACAGCAATCTTCTGCAAATCAGGTGCAACAGAAATTTCATAGTGTTTCCCAACACTCTCGATCAAAGTTGTCAAGAGCTACTTTGGTAATACCAACGGCATGACAGTAAAGGTTGAATTGCTTTATGATTCGTTACATTAGGCCCAAGTTTGCTCTGAACTTCTTTTAGAAGTCTGTTAAAAAATTCAAGAAGTAAATCTAGAGGAATATTATTAAGAAATAAAAACGTTACTTTGGTTAAAATTGTATAAAAATATGTACAATGTTTTTAAAGTCCCAACGTTTCGGTTGAACCTTCAACCTTCATCAGGGGAAAGTGAAAAAATAATCCACAAAAGACGTTTCTTATAGTGTGCCAAATACGGATCTATTGTTAAGTTCTGTCCCTCAAGGCAAGATTTAGAAGTTCGTGCGGCAAATGCATGCCATCATCACGATTCAGCGGATTCCTGCAAGTGTTAATTTCCCAAGCTTCAACAATGCGTCGGTTGCGCCAATTAGCACTCGTGCGTAGGATCTTAGACGCCTCCAAGAGACCGTGTGACCAGAACGTAAACAATGTTCCGCTAAAGCTGACTTTTGCGAATGTTTATGTTCCACCGCTTTCTGGTGTTCTTTAAGGCGAGTAGAAAATTTGCGTTTGGTTTCCCCGATATAACTCTTGTCACAATCTTTGCATGGGATCGAGTAGATGGCGCCACGAGCCTGATCTTTCGGCACTGGGTCTTTCGGTTTAGGAAACAAATTCCCGATGGTTGGTGTGGTTTTTGAGCAACTTTGCTGTTATGATTACTCAAAATTCGTTGATAGGCTCCGATGTGCCCTTGATGTATGGTAAAATACAGAAACCCTTTGTAGCATCCGGCGCAGTTGTTGACAGTTGTTGAGCTAGTCGTTTAGGTTTGCCAACATCAATCACAAATCGCTTTGGGTAACCATTCGCCACCAGTGCTGCTGTTACGTGCTTCATTTCCTTTGACCTTTGATCACTAGAAGATAGGATGAGTTTTGCACGATCGGTCAAAGATTTAACAACAGCCCTCTTGTGCGCAACTGGGTGATGCGAATGGAACGAAAGGTATCTTAGTAAAAAGTCGACCGTTGTCTTGACGACCGACAGTAACATCCAGAAAAGATATTTTCCGATTTGTTTCTCTTTCAATCGTAAACTGGATCGATGGCTCGATATAGTTCAAATTATGCTGCAAGGTTTGCACCAGGCTGGAATTAACGGCCGCACACACATCATCCACATACCGTTTCCAAAAGAGCACGGTTGTACAATGAAACAGTGCTCTTCATTTACGAGGTTTGCCATTACAGCTGATACAGGGGAAACCATAGCTGGAATATTGTTCCTCAAACCAGATCTTAACAAGGCAGTTCTGTTCCATATAAGTTCATATGAATGTTTAGGAGAAAGCAACCCATAAACTTGAAACATCATTCCTAAGGCTTCTAGAACATATTGGGTACTCCAGCATCATTTCTGAGATAAGGTAATTGAAATTTCCAGCACCTGAAAATACGCTTCCCATCACCTTCTCTGATGGCATCAAAAAAATTTAAAATTAACATGCCATACTCTAAGAAGGAACATTGGTAATTAAACATGTCATCCTTCTCAGGAACAGGCTAGGCAGACACCCCCTCACTTAAAAAAGAGTAACTGTTGAGAATCAGAGGTTGAGATTGGTGGGTTGTGGGTTGATTCATGATCCCGCATTCGCTTGCCATTGAATTTGAAGGCTTTTCCACATCCTGGAAAATTGCATATGAATCTGGTCTCTTCTGTTGTTGGCCTCTTCTTCCTCAGCAGCTAAAAGGCTGTTGAAAATGGATTCCACATTTTCCCTTCTGATCACATAATTATGGACAACACGGCAGGCTAATTTGTGCAAATACTCTTTCTTCTCAATTTCGCTAGCCTCAGGGAGGCTTGGTAGACAAAATTCACCTGTTGGGCTGTCAGATAGACTGTTCATCTCAAGTTCATGAACAGCAGATGCTATCAGCCTTGCTTTTATTTCAAATTCAAAAAAATTCTGTATGGGTTTACAGAAGCATCAGCATTTTCCTTGACATTTAGCCTGTTAATCAAGTTTCTGTCGCTGAATAGGTGTGACTGTAGCCAGTCCAGTCCGCGCGCGGTTATGTTTCGCGCCATTTTTGGTCACGTGACCAGTGTGGTTTTGACTAGCGTGGTCGTAAGTTTTTGATCTAACCTTTGGTGGATTTACGCTCGTTTAGCGTTCTCCTTTCGTCTCTTTCGCGGTCTTAAGGCTGGACAAGGTACATAGTGCACATTTCTATGTCCTAAGTTTGATAAGTTTCTATTTTGAACTTTATTTCCGATTTTATTGTCATGTGTCTTATGTAGCGTCATACGACAAACATTCGCATCGAGTCATTGTTATTATTTTTGCATTTATTTTAGTTTTACGGCTTCCGTTCGAAGTCAGTAAAGTCACCAGCCATAACTGCAGAGGTTTGCTTGATCTATGTAGTTACAGTAAAACTTTCCTGTTCGAATTTCGACGCGAAATTCTTGGATCGTGAATTTGACGAATTTGGAAAATTTGGACACGGAACCGGACTAACGGAATAGGATCTCGGAATGGATCACATGGCGTCGTCGGATACCCCTGATTCAAGGTTAGATATTGAAGAGAACCCGAACTTCAGCATCGTTTATGCCGAAGAAAAGTACTGATCAGCTCGAAGGAGCCGAAGAAACAAGTGCATTTGACCATGTCGAAGACCCTAGCCATCAGAAGAGTAAACGACCTCACACTCTAACCGAGAAAGGCATCGAATATCAGCGTTCTTTGAAAGAAAAGGATTTCCAAAGGACCTTCAGGAAACTAAGGGAGAAATTACATGAACTTGATACGGAGTGGATTGACATTTCTGACCCTGACGTTCTCCGAAAGAAGAGATCGGATATAGAAGAATACAGGCTAAGCTTAGCTAAAACACAGTCAGAATATGTACCGTTACTATTGGAAAAGGAGTCTCGTGATGTGGTCGAAGCAGCAACTTACTTGACTAAACAAGTAGTGGAGCTGAGAATGAGAATCGGTGAAAGGATCTTTCAGTTGGAAAAGGAAGAGCTGCGCTCTCGTAACAGTAGAAGATCGTCCTACTCTAAAAGGACAGGTGATACTCGTGCCTCAAGGGGATCAACCTCATCACAAATCTCCCTCTTAAAAATGAAAGCTCTAACGGAACTGGCCAAAAAGGAAGTGGAAATGAAATACGCAAAAATAGAAACCGAGAAGAAAATGGAAATGGAAAGGAAGAAACACGAAATTGAAGAACTTCAGCGGTTAAAGAGCTACGAAAGCGCCAAAGCAGAAGCTAACGCTGTTGCCAGATTAGAAGAAGAAGAAAAGAATCCTGATCTAAAGGACCTTCAGGAGTTCCAGATGAACGAGCATACGAAAGAAGAACTTGTATCTGATTATATATCCTCACTACCAGAACTATCGTCCCTGATAGACAAAACTCCGCAAGAAGAAGGCAATAGTCAAATCAACGCACCTGTACGTGTCAAGCAAAATCTTGTCAGACCACCCCCGTTGCACATCAATTCAGACCAGCCGCACTACACACCGTTTGACAAACCCACCATTCCTTGTGGTCCTGCTCTCATGGAAACACAACAACGTGGGATTGCCGAGGCAATAGCTGAAGGTATGGAAGCTGCAAGGTTGCCAACTCCCCACCTCACGATATTCAGTGGAAATCCTTTGGATTGGCCCACATGGAAAGTTTCTTTCGAAACTGTTATTGAGAAGAGGACTATGAATTCCAATGAAAAAATCCTGTATCTCCTACAGTATTTGTCTGGGGCACCGAAGAAAATTGTTGAAGGGTACCAGTTTCTCAAAACAGCTGACGCTTACTTGGAAGCAAAGAAAACCCTTGAAAAACGATTTGGTCACCCCTCTGTGGTCGCAGAAGCATTCCGCAAAAGGCTAGAGAACTGGCCGAAGATACATCCCAAAGATGGATTCGCATTAAGGGAATTCGCGGACTTCCTGAAGACTTGTGAGCTGGCTATGCAAACAGTAGAAGATCTTGAAACACTGAATAAGCAACACGACAACAAGCAGTTGTTGAAAGTCTTGCCAAACTGGGCCCATCCCAAATGGGGAGTCAGAGTAAGAGACTATCAGACGAAGCACGGAGATAACAAGTTCCCTCCATTCGCCGAATTTGTTAAATTCGTCTCTGAGATTGCCGAGGTACAATGCCTGCCTGTTCTTACTAACTTAGACACAAGCTTTTCAGCCAGAGAAGACAAGAACAGAGGCTTCAGGAGAAGAAATGGAAGCCGCAGGAACCAGGAAGCAAATTCCCTGGCAACAGGAGCAAGGGAGAAACTTCCAGTCACCTGGAATGTGGAAAGAATGGAAAGAAGAGAGCATGCCACTGGTGCGGGAATACAGCCCATGAAATAGAAACATGTCAAGAATTTGTGAAGAAACCTATCAACGAGAGAACTCAGTTTATTATTAGAAAGGGACTTTGTCTTCGTTGCTTAACCCATGGTCATATGGCTAAGGAGAAGAAGTGTGAAAGGGTACCAAGTTGCGCCAAATGCAAGCAGAAACACCCAACCTGTCTACATGATGACAGCAGGACCAGCACCAACGTTACAAGCGGAGCAGATAAAGTTGCACCCGAACACCTCGACGAACTGTATCAATGCTGTCGGTGCAGAGAATTTACAATGTGATGAAGAAGCAGCAGTGAAATGTACAAGCGTTTGCTCAGTCGAAGGGCAGCAGTCAGGTCAAGATCAAAGCTTAATCATCCCAGTGTGGGTGTCGAGTTCCAAAAATCCTCAAAATGATGTCCTGACCTATGCTCTTATTGATTCTCAGTCCAATGCTACCTTCATCACAGAGAAGCTAGAACAACACTTGGAGGTTGATAGTGTAACAAGTCACCTTCGCTTGTCAACAATGCATCAAGAGAACGAAATAGTTCAGTGCAAGAAGGTTCAAGGTCTTGTTGTCATGGACCTAAAACGCCAAGTACGCATTCCGTTGCCAAAGGTCTACACAAGAGAAGCTATTCCATACAAGCCCCATCAGATTCCAAAGCCAGAAGTTGCCATGCAGTGGGACCATCTGAACTGTATTGCTGAAGAACTTATGCCATATAGAGAAGATGTACAGGTCGGAATGTTGATTGGAACTAACTGCCCAAAGGCTATCAAACCGCGTGCAGTGATTCCGGGAGGTGATAATGACCCATATGGCATTAAGACCGATCTTGGTTGGGGCATTGTTGGAAGAGTTTGCAAGTCTCTCCCAGATGAGGACTTTGAGGAATTGTCAGAAAGCTGGGTCAACAAGATTGTTATCAATGAAGATGCCACGTTTGCTGTGGAGTCTCGAGCAAAGGAAATCATAAGCCCAGCTCATGTGAAGGAAATGTTCGAAAGAGATTTTCACGAAAGAGCAGAACAGAAGAACATGTCTGCCCTGTCTGTTGAAGACCGCACATTCCTGGAAATCCTGGATAAAGGAATCTGCCAAAGAGAAGATGGACATTATGAAATGCCGTTGCCCTTGCGCTCTCAAGATGTTATGTTGCCAAACAATCGATCACAAGCATTAAGAAGACTATCTCAACTGAAAGCACGATTCAGAAGAGATGCAAAGTACTATAGAGACTATGTTGAGTTCATGGAAGAGATGATTAAAGGATGCGCAGAAAAGGCTCCCCCTCGAGGTGAAACTGGTATCAAGATTGGAGATGGCAAGATTAACTATGTCCCACATCACGGAGTCTACCACCCAAGAAAGCCTGGCCAGATAAGAGTAGTCTTTGACTGCTCTACTGCCTCCACTTTTCCTCAATCTGTTTATGACAAACAGTCAAGTCCATAAATATGACACAAGAACAGCTGGTAATTATCGTGTGCATCCCTGTCGTACCAACATCAAGAAATTCACTATTCTTTACCAAGGACCTAAGGTCTGGAACTGTCTTCCTGCCTCTATTACCAATTTGTCAAGCTTTCCTACGTTTAAAAACAAAGTGCTAGAGTTTTTACTAAAATAGTTTCTGAGTTAGTTTCTGCCGCACTCCTTCGCAGCCCTTATCTTGTTTAATATTGTGATGTTGAGGTGGCCTCTCCTATAAGCCTGGGGGTTTCTTGAGGTCTCCTCGCCTAACAACTTGCTGTATATTATTATTGTTATTATTATTATTTATTTATTTATTTATTTATTATTTTTTTTTAACTATTGTAATATAAAGGCAAATAAATGATGATGATGATGATGATGATGATGATGATGATGCAGTGCACAATACAAAGGAACATCCCTGAATAAGAACTTGCTCCAAGGGCCCGATTTGACAAATAGTTTAATGGGTGTTCTCTGCCGGTTCCGCCAAGAGGCTGTGGCCCTGACATGTGATGTGCAAGGAATGTTTCACCAGTTCTTCGTCGACGAGGCAGACCGAGACCTTCTCAGATTCTTTTGGTGGAGTCATGGTGATTTGAAGAATGAAGCAGATGAGTATCGCATGAAGGTACACTTATTGGTGCAGCTTCGTCGCCAGGATGTGCAAATGTTGCCTGTAAAAGAGCTGCCGATGATGGAAAGAAGGAGTTTGGTTCAGAAGCTGCAGACTTCATGAGAAAGGACTTTTATGTTGATGATGGACTGAAGTCTGTGAAATGCGTTGACACTGCCATCAACCTCATTAAGAACTGTCAAGCAATGTGTGCAAAGGCAGGCCTCAGATTGCATAAGTTTAGCAGCAACAAGAAAGAAGTTATCCAAGCTGTTCCACCTGAAGATCGTGCTAAAGGACTTCAGGAGCTAGACCTGACGAGAGAACCCTTGCCAGTTGAACGAACGCTTGGCATTATGTGGTGTGCAGAAACTGACAGCTTCCAGTTCCGCATAGTCATCCAAGACCGTCCACTTACAAGAAGAGGCATCTTATCTACAGTAAGTTCAGTCTATGATCCCCTCGGGCTTGTAGCCCCCTTGATTCTTCTTGGCAAACAGATACTGCAAGACCTGTGCCGAGAAAATGCTGACTGGGACGACCCGATAGGTGATCAGCTAAGACCAAGGTGGGAGCAATGGCGAAATGAGCTGCGACTCTTAGAAGGTCTCAAGATTCCAAGATGCTACAAACCTGAAGAATTTGGAGACCCTAAGGTAGTTGAACTGCACCACTTTTCTGATGCGAGTCAAGCAGGCTACGGTCAGTGCAGCTATCTACGTCTATTGAACGAAAGTGATCAAGCCCATTGTTCCTTGGTTATGGGAAAGTCCCGCGTCACGCCATTGAAATCTGTGACCATCCCACGCTTAGAGTTGACAGCCGCCGTTGTGTCAGTCAGAGTAAGTCAGTGGCTTGGCCATGAGCTTGATTACCAAGATGTTACTGAATTCTTTTGGACGGATAGTAAGGTAGTGATGGGGTACATTAACAACGTGACCAGACGCTTTCATGTTTTCGTAGCTAATCGTGTACAGCAGATCCATGAACACACCCAAGCTCGACAGTGGCAGTATATCGACACACGCTCCAACCCAGCAGATGCTGCGTCCCGAGGTCTGACAGCCAAGCAGCTCTTAGACGATAATTACCGATGGTTCAAAGGCCCCCACTTCCTATGGAACCCTGGTGCCTATCAAGCAGAAATAGAGAACACTCCAGAACCCTTGGATCCGAATGATCCAGAAGTTAAAGTGTCCACCCTTGCAACACAGAGTGAAGAGAGCTTTCCCAATCACTTTGAGACTGCCAGGTTGGATCGATTTTCCAATTGGTTTAAGGTGAGAAGAGCAGTGGCAGTTTGCTTGCGGTTTAAATGCCTATTAAAGGAAAGAAGAGTCCAGAAACCCACAGAAGCTCAAAGCAGTAAGTCAGTGGAGGATAGTGCCTCAAGTTATCAACCCGTAAAGATGGAAGAGATTGGTCACGCTGAAATGACAATAATTCGCTGTCTTCAACATGAGCATTTCAAAGAAGAAATCAAGACTCTGTCCATGCTTCAAATGAACGGCGAATTTACTGATAGAAGGAGAGCCAAGCAGCGCAATCTAAACCTTAAGAAGTGTAGCAGTCTTACGCTTAGACCCATACTTGGATGCAAATGACATCCTACGTGTTGGTGGCCGACTACGTAGAGCCAATATGCCCGAATTTTCTAAGCATCCAGTCATCTTCCAAGACGGTCGCACATCACAGATCTCATTCTGCAATACTTGAGCGGTTTGAAAATTAATTTCTCATAAGAGAGACCCTAAAAATCTTCTTAGAACTCAGTTGTTTTCAATCCAGACAGACTTTTTAAGTGGAAAGTAATTATGGGCTGGGTCAGAGGAGGAATGAAGGTCTTCCCAGACTGCTTTGCGTTGTTCGATTTTACAAGATGGCGCATGTTTTGAGATCATGCACAGGGAGCCCTCACATCCGTTTAGAATATGAGTAAAAGACTTACCTTTATCGCGCGTGTTGTGTGTTTTGTGGCCGCCATACCCGCGCGCGGTAAATTGCGCGGTCTGCTAGTGCGAGGTCTGGAACCGAGATTACGGAAATCGCTCGGCGCCTGCTCGGAGATCTAATAAAGTGACAAGGGATGAAACTTAAATCACAGCGTTTCGAATTTCGCATTACTTCGAGGGGAACTTTACATCGTAATTTGCCGAAAATTACTCTGTGAGAAGAAGAAGGGTTAGGCTAAATATATCTAATCTCATTTAGCTCAAACACCCAGGAGGTATGCGATATTTTGGCGTTGTTTTAAACTACCCGCTTTCGCGCTATGTCTCTGCCAGTTGGGGGCCACGGAAGTCAGAAATACTCCAAGTTGATTGACAGATTCGAAGCGGAAGTGATAGTGTCGCTTGTTGTGATTGGTCAGTTTTAATACCGGAAGCGTGGTGATTGTATTCCGGAAATAGAATGCTGCCACAAGGCCAGGGCCAAGGCCAAGGTCAAGGTCAAGGCCAAGGCCAGATCCGATCCATGACGCCACAGTGGCGGGAAGAGTTCAAGAACTTTTAATTTGGAAAAATTCAGGAATTTCACGACTGTTATGTTAAGAAATTTCTTCCTCCTGACAACATGAGGCAGGTATTAATTGTAGGAGAAGATTTTGCTAATGTCAATCAACTGCAAAGGTAATTTTGTGATTTGAGACGGCGAGGTTTTCGTTAATTGACGACTTTTTCGGTCCTGCGATTCAGATCAGCTTAAAAATTATGTCGCCGTTCGTTTGCCTCTAGCGGTTTGACTCACTGTCAAAAGAAAGTGCTGGATGTCGTTTGGCTGGTCACAATACCTTTAGTTGCTGGGCCGCCGGTAGTGGCATGGATAGTTAAGAGACTGGCTTCTACTGTGGATGGTAGTGGGAAGTCCTTTCTCAGAGCAAATTTCTGAGTGTAAAGACCAAAACGGTTTATGTAACAAGCACGACTGTCGACTCAATGTTGATTCCTACATATTCCACAGCTGGATTATTTTTCAAAACATTTGCAACATCACTTTATGTATGTATATTTTCTTGATTCAAGATTATCCCAAGAAAGTTATATGATTTGATTTGATTTGTATACTTGTATTATTATTGTTCTTTATATCTATTTTAATTATAAATCTTGTTCTTGTACATTATGCACGTAATTCAGTCTTCGGACTGCGAGGTGTTCTTTCTTAATAAACGATTTATAATCAAAAGAAAACCATTGGTCCACCTTGTTGCAACGCTGTGTATGCGCGCCAAGAAATCCGCATTTTGACTTCCGGTCTCTTCTTCACATCTTACTTCCGTTCCCCCCAACTGGCAGAGACATGCGACGAAAAAAGTGAGAAGTTTCATCCCTTGTCACTTTATTATGTTCGGTGAGTGATCGGATCCTCCGAGAAATTTGCGAGTCCCAGACTTCCGTTATCTTGGTTCCAGACCTCGCACTAGCAGACCGCGCGCATATTAAAAATTCAAAATGGCGGCCACAAAACACAAAATTTGATCTTTTATTCATATTCTAAACGGATGTGAGGGCTCCCTGCAGAGGCGTACGAGCCGGGGGGGCGGGGGGGGGGGTGGCTGCAGCCCCCCCAGTCGCAGAAAATTTTGAGATTTTTCGGGCAAAACGCCGATGATTCGGGCAAAAGTACTCGGGAGAAGCATTCTAAAGGTAGTCAAGGCCTGGCTTGTGGGTTACTTTCACTGGCGTTTGTCTTGTCAAATCAGAGTTAAGGTCAAATGATCTAAGGATCCACAATTGCAGGTATTCTGTTGTTTGGAAAGCCATATGCCAATTAATGTGTACCGTGGGAATCCATGATGTTATTTCCTTAGTGACAAAGGATGAAAGCAAAGGACGACCAACATGGGCTCCTGCCAAGACTTATGTTTTTGTGGTGGCTCTGAAAAGAGTCCCTGTTTGAATGGCTCCGGCAAAGTGCCGGTTTTAAATTTTCCTGAACTTCTCGCAAGAGGAACAATTAACTGTTTCTTTTATAAGTTTCTGATTTTACCAGGCCGTCGAATGAAGTCATAGGCTAGGAGTATGCAATGTTTCAAAATAACTACAGTGGAATCCTGATTTCTCAACCTCATTTTTTCGATCCTTCCGATAACTCAAACCAAAAGTCGTTTCCCTCTCCTCAGTCAAACGCCGTAATTTCAACGAACTGTCGCGCCGATTTTTAAAAGCAATTTTCATCTGTTCCGTTGGAGGTTCCAAAAAATCGGAATTCGGCTGTGTTTCCGGAATGATAACAGTTTCATTAGACGTGAGAATTGGGAACGTTTTTTGTTTTTACTGCGATTTGAGTACGTATATACAACTGACGCTTTCGGGCATTTTGTAATTTTTTTCGGGCAATAAGGTCACCCGCCCCCCAAAGTCCGAGGGTGCCCGTACGCCTATCTATGGCTCCCTGTGCTCATGCGGCGAATTTCGAGATTTTTTGAGTTCGATTTTCTTGAAGACGAAGCGCGCTTATCCGAGGTAAGTACACTTGCTATTAGAGCTTTAACTGTCTTACCTGCTATCGGCAGACCATTTTGTGTGGGAATCGATAATCCGTCAAGATAACTAGTTTTATGATGCTTTTAATATGGAGTGTTTCAACAAGCTTTTTGTAAACACGGCTTTGGACTAAGGTGCAAGAAACTCATTCTTGCAGTTGCCAATTCTGCTGGAGTAAATTCCAATCTACGATAAAGAATTTTAGTTCTAGAAACGTCCATACACGAAATGAATACCAAAGTGACCCTTAGTGACCCAGGATTTCTAACTTTTTGGAGGTTTCGGAACTGAGCCAAAATCGGGAATTGCCACAGACTCCAGATGTCACATGCTGTGTAAGATAATACCGTGCGAGATATGAAAAGGAAGGGATATGCCATTATTATAGCTTTTCATATTTTTTTTAAGCTGAATAGGAGTGCAATTAACACTTCGATATGCTGTATAAATGAGTACCGGTTTATTTTCTAGGTGTAACAGCCGACATGGATTCCACAAAAGTTTTGAGTGCTAACCAGCCCCAGTTACACTCCATGACCTCATAACGGGGTCAACTCCATCAAAGCCCCAAGAAAGAAAATTGGACTTCCATAAGGAAATCATAATTTGTTGACCAGACTGTTGATCCTGAATTTCGATATATCAAAAGTCAAAAGTCACTTATTACAACTTCATGAAGTATAATGGAATGCTTTTCCCTGTGTTTTTCAATTTTCACACACAAATGATAAAAGTTCTATTAGCCATGATTCCATAAGGCCCTCAAAGTTATGAACAATTGTTGAGTATTAAAAATCCCGAGAGGCATTTTTGCAAGTAGTTATGTATGTTGGGAATTATCCGGATACCTGTCTTTCCCCCTGTCCTTCCCCTGTCTTCCTGCATACTAATAAAATGCGTTCCTGCATACTAATGAAGTGCCTAGGTAAATCATTACTATTCAAACTGTCTAGGTAAAGTGTCTTCCTCCATACTAATCAAGCGTCGCTCTAAACAATAAAACAATAAGGTTGTCTTAACTTGCCCGTTATAGTGAACCCTGATTGGAAAAAATCTCTTATGTGTTAAAATTATAAGCGCGAATTTTAACGAAAGCGCTATCGTTCTTGTAATCGCTTTGCTGCGAAAGTCTATCTCCGAGACTTTCAGTTTATTCGACTGAACATTATCATGAAGAT
>JAHPZR010020977.1:127500-134883 GCA_019787425.1 Platygyra sinensis | reverse complement strand
GCGCGCTCTAATTGGTCAAAAAACCCATTCTTTATCAGAGTTTCTCAAACTCATTAATAATTCATCAAGTGATAAGCAAGTTGCGTGCCCTCATTTAGGTCACATGGATGCACCTTGATACCGCGATAAAGAACAGCGTGTTTGGATATCCAAACAAGTGTTTGAAAATCAATTAGAAAAAGCAATACACAACTTAAACAAAGCTTTATTACTTCCATTGTTTGCTGTTTACAATTACGTTTACAGTGCAATTCAAAAGCTTTACTAAATTCAGTAAACATTCCACACGCACCGTTTACAATTTCGTTCTTATTAGCAACTTCTTGGGCGAATTTTGGGTTCTGTCCTGGTGTACCGGTTCACAAGGGAATAACCATTGTTCTTTCTTTGTTTAGGAGTCATTGGTTAGCTGTTGTGTATTGTTCGGTCCTTTGTAGCGGCTCTTGTGAGCCAGTACACGAGGACAGAGCCGAATTTTGAGAGCCAATAGTTTAGGGAAAGACTAGCCAGGTCCTCCAACTTCTCTTCGTGACTTTGCATACGGTGGAGATGATAATCTTTGAACACGCTTCCCGGGTCAAGAATACAGAATTTTTGCTCGCGCGCTGCTTACCAAGTTCTGAAAACCTCAATGGTCCACTTGTCTTTGTACCGGGTTCTTTTCGGGTTGGACTGTACAATGCAAAGATCTTCTTCTTGCACACTTTTGGGCGGTCGAAACTGGCAAGATTCATCCTCAGCTAGCCCGTCCATGTTTGGAAAACCAGCAGGACGCCATTAAATGCAAATTGTGACTACTTGAAATAAACAAGCTTCAGTTGTGAGAAACACGGACATCATCATCACAAACTGTGCGCTGATTAAACAAAAGGAAAAAATCACATGCTTATGTGATTTTTACTTTCTTCTTTTCTTTTGTTTTCCTTTTTCTTTTGTTCGCAATTAGGCGCCGATTGAGAAGCCATTTCAAAAACTCGTGCTTCGTGTTTTACGTAACATTTCAAAAACGAGTGCGAGGGTTTCATCAGGTTTCCAAACGCGAGAAACATTTGAAACCACGAGGCCGCAGGCCGAGTGGTTTTATTGTTTTTGAGCGTTTGGAAATCTGATGAAACCCGAAGTACGAGTTTTTGAAATTACTTCTCCAACAGAGAAAATTAGTTTAAATTGTCATTTGAATAAGATTTCCCAATTCAACTATTATGCAGAAAGCACCAGTCTCATTGTGCTATCTAATAACACTTAACTCAGAGAAAATTATACACATTTGTACACATTTATTAAAGGGGATGTTGTCGACCGTTGAACAAAATCGTCACATAAAATAAAATGATACTGAATTGAAAATAAAATGAAATAAAAATACAAAAGCCGCGAGTCAAGGGAAGGCTTACGGTGAAGATAACAAAAATGTAGCGATAACACTATATCTCGTTTGATGTATTACGATTATTATATCTACACTTGAAATATTATTACTATAGCTAAAATAGACTGTTTTCAGCAAAAAAGGACCACATACCCGGCCTCAGATTTTCCTGCAGGTTCAATGGAGAAGCTCCAATTTTCTCCCACCATACTGACTGAGCACTCTAAGCTCGATTTCACGCAAAAAAAACTAATCTACTTACTCCAGCAACAAATTAAACGGAACAAATTTTGTCGTAGTAAACCAGTAGCTTAGACTGAAAAAAGGCGAATTGGAAGGTTTATAGCTTAAACATTATTAAGGTTTACATAACCGTTGTTTTCATCGTATGTGATTATCGTAATGTTGGATGAGACATGTCTCGCTGCTAAATTCCTCCTGACAAATCCAACAGGTGAGGCTTTCAACCTGGCTTGCATTTCGTCAGTCAAAGAAAGTAACATACCAGACTTGTTGCCACCTTGAGTTGTTGTTGGCTCCTGAAGATTACTCAGTCTTAGATTTCGATACTTATCATCCTGTTTTCGTTTTAAGAAACTGTCTATTTCGAGGCTTGCTTCACGTTGCTCTGGCTTACGAGTTGATGACCGGCAAAAGAACTTATTAGGAAGCTTGCATGTATACGGCTTCTCTCCTGTATGAGTTCGTTCGTGTTGCTTGCAATTTGATGAGAAGTTAAAGCACTTTTCACAATGCCTGCATTGGTACGGCTTCTCTCCTGTGTGGGTTCGTTCATGTCGCTTGCAATTTGCTAACCAGTTGAAGCACTTTTCACAATGCTTGCATGTATACGGCTTCACTCCTGTGTGAGTTGTTTCATGTTGCCTGCGAACTGATGAGTAGCTAAAGTTCTTTTCGCAATACCTGCAGGAATACGGCTTCTCTCCTGTGTGAGTTCGTTCATGCCTCGTGCAAGCTGATGGGCAGCTAAAAGATCTTTTACAATACTTGCAAGTATAAGGCTTCACTCCTGTGTGAGTTCGTTCATGTTGCTTGCGAGCCGATGAGTGGCTAAAGCCCTTTGCGCAATACCTGCAGGAGTACGGCTTCTCACCTGTGTGAGTTCGTTCATGCCTCGTGCAAGCTGATGGGCAGCTAAAAGTTTTTTAGCAATACTTGCAAGTATACGGCTTCACTCCTGTGTGAGTTAGTTCATGTCGCTTGCAATTTACTAACTGGTTAAAGCACTTTTCACAATGCTTGCATGTATACGGCTTCACTCCTGTGTGAGTTCGTTCATGTCTCTTGAAAGCTGATGAGAAGTATAAAGTTCTTTTTACAATACTTGCATGTACAAGACTTCTCATCCGTGTGAGTTCGTTCATGTTGCTTGCAAACTGATCAGTGAAGCGGCTAAAGCTCTTTTTGCAATACATGCATGCTTTTCTCCTGCATGTTCATAGCCAGAAATTCCGAACCACGAGCGGCGTTACATAGGTCGCTACAATCAATGTTGTGATTGGCTCACGGCTTTCCTGTAAACAAGTCACGCTAGCGTCATTACCGGCAAGCAAACTTTGAGCCGAGAACATAAAGGTAATTTCGAAATTATTATCTCATGTCTACGATGATTTCGCTAAAATAATCTTTTTAAAAACTCTACCGATACTCTCCTCTTTTCTCCCCTTCGATTTCGTATAATAAGAAGGCTTTTCAAGCGGTTTTGAGTAGCCGTAAATCAGATCGAGAATCATTTTCGATCGGTGACTGATATGTCACGCAGTACGAAAACAACCAAGGGAATCCAAGTCCCAGGCTCTATCTCGTTCAAAACCTCGCTAAAAGTAGCCTGGAGGATAGCTTCAAGCATATTTAAAATGGCGGTTAAATTTAGTTATCAAAAGTACACTTGCAGCGGAGAAAACAGCTCGCGTACATTGAGTGTTTGGTGCGAGCAATTATGTAAACCGTGCACACAAAGATGAGAAATTTTCGGGAAATTCAAGCATCTTTAAGTGGAAAAAGCCGCAAGATATTCAACTCGAAGAGAGCCAAATATTATGGACATTGAAAGCACTACATGTGGTCTTGAAGTTTTTCATTGGGATGGATGATTCCATTCATTAGCAAGCTCAAGAAACTTTCAAAAAGAGTCAATGGTTTACATGAAATTAAAAGGTTAGTATGGCGGATCCTCGTAGTTTATTGTGCGATTGTTCAAAAGCAAAAGCCGCAAGAATTATATTATGTTCGGCAACGAAACCACTTCCAAATTAAAGGTATTGCCACAACGAAAGAACTTTGGATTGGGACTGTGAAGTTCAACCACTTTAATCTCTTCAGCGATCGATTGAACAATCATTTCCATACATTTTCCTATGAATAAGAACAGAGCACATGGCAGTGTTTCGTCACGCTTCGCAGGGGGTAACGGTTCGTAATTTCTGGCTATGTTGAAGTCGTTCATGTTGTTTGCAATGTGATGATTGGCTAAAGCTCTTTTTGCAATGCTGGCAGCCGGTATACGGCTTCATTCCGGCAAGCGTTCGTCCATGCTCCTTTCAAGCCAATAACTGATTGAAGAACTGCTCTCACCACTTGTATTTTTGTTCTTTCACGTGAGTCTAAAGCCCCGGCCAAACGATCGCAACATGCCAACGCAACATATCGCAACATTGTTGGGCGCAACATGTTGCGTGCGTTTGGCCACGCTGTTGCGACATGTTGGGTGTTGTTGGCTCAAGTTTGAAAATGGCCAAACTTGAGCCAACAACACCCATCTTCATCAGTTGAAAAAAACCGCTTGATGTTACACGCGATTTAAAAACTTTTAGATTAATACGTAACGTTGCGCGTGCTGTATGCGCGTGACTCGAAAGAATTTAAGTGCGTGCAAGGCACTTTTTTACGATAACTACAGAAATTCACGCGCGCTCATTGGCTAATTTTTATTGTCCATATGCGGACAGACACACAAATTTAAAATTCATGCGAGGCGTCAGCGAGCGAGAGCGGGCAATTCGACAGTTTGTTATTGTAAAATTCTCAGATGACCATGTGATCATTCCCAGCGTTCGGGTCTTCTGCGGACAACCAAGCCTCCAGAAAAAGCCGCTGATGGTAATGTACCTCATGTCCGACTACTTCAACGTTTTCAAAATCCATATGATGATGATGCTCGTGAACATGGCACGCAAGTTTGGAGTTATGGTCGAACATCGGAACAGCCTTTTTGTGCTCAGAAACCCGCGTCTTCAGTGCTCTTTCGGTCTGGCCATAGTATACAAAATCGCATTGACTGCAATTGATTCTGTACGCTATTCCAGATGACGGACGGTCGGTTTCAACCTGCTGCTTGCGTTGAGGAAAAAGACTGTTGATGGTTCTCTGTGGCTGGTAGGAAACTCGCAAACTTTGTTGCTTTAGCACGCGACCAATTCCTTCGGAGACGCCCTTAACGTACAATTACTCCATTCATTTTTAAACAATAAGACGGTACTACGCATGAGCTGACCATTATTTGTAGGCAGTTATTTGCAGGTCACATGGTGGGCGTTCAGCCAATAGAAAGGAAGAAAAAATGTAGCGATTGATAACATATTTCCGCTGCATGTTATTATGATAATTTGACCGGTTACTTTAATAGCTTTTGTGACTCTGTATCATATAGCTTTTGTTGTCAATGCAGCAAATGACTAAAATAGTGACAAGTGGTTGTGAAAACGCTGAATGTTTAGTACTCCTCGTTAAATATATTACTTAACAAATAAAAACAAGTTTGACCAAGCTTTCGTCTGTTACAAAGCACTCAAGGAATTGATAAGCACTAGAGAAAAGCAAGCAGAAGCACTCCTCTGTAGCTCATGTCTTACGCAACACTTCCTCCCTGATCTCATCACTTGGTTTTCTGCTTTATGTACTAGTCAATTCCAAAACCGCCCATCCCACTCCCCACCCCCGGGCAACCCCCGGGGCATTTGACTTTTTTGAAAAATTTTGGTCAAATTCCCCGCTATGTTGCCAGTTTAGACGGTCAAATGCCCCACCCGTTAGAGCTTCAGATAGGGTCAAATCCCCCACCCTCCAGGGAAAACAGAATCGCTTACCTTTGGAAATAAACAGAATCGCTTACCTTTGGAAACAAGTTCTGCAAAATTTTCAGCCACTACGAATTTCTTGTTCAGCTTGTCTTCGCTCCACGCTTTAAACAAAGGCATATTTCACGATATAACTATATAAAACGACAACAATAGAAAAAACCCACGTGGAATCGACAAGCAATGACCCGTCAACGCAGCTTACGTGCTGAATCAAAGAATTGCGACATCCTTTTGTTTCCGAACGCTGACAGACGTTTTGACAGGAAAGTCAAATAGTCCATTACAGAAACGTGAGAGCACTGGGGCGAGTTTCTTATATTGATTAGATTGAAAATCTAAGCATTTCAACTGAAATGTTAATGTATGGAAAGGTACCCAACCAAGTTTAAGAGTTTTCTGCAGAAAATTGTCCAAACGGGAACCTTGCAAATGTTGCAAAATTCCATACAAAGCCTTATAATTTTGTGGCTTGTCTACCCAATCCATACAAACTCTCTGTTTTAGGCGATATTTGAAGAGCTACCATTTTGCCGTTTTCCTCCTCCAAATATAGCCTGCGTGGCAGGCGTCCGAAGGGGAGGGAAAGGGGAAAGACGAGCGCACGAAGCGCGAGAACAGACGCTTGAGGATCGCGGTAGGGGACGCCTGCAAGGACGCTATTGTTTTCTTCATTCAGCCCTCTAATTAACTATGCAAAACCCACTCAACTGTGGAATGTATGGCTGTCAAAATCATCCAATCAGAATCACATTACTTCTTTCGTGACAACATCTGAAGGCGCCAATGGGTTCTCGTATTTCTTGTTTTTGTTGTTTTGCACGAAAAATGAATGTTAAAATTTGAAGACCTTAGCTTCGGACGTTGGGAAAAGCGAGAAGACGCCGGGCCAAAAAGAAAGCAATTGTAACACTGTTTGTAGAGTTTGCCAGATAAATCTAAAAGTAACATGGCAAATGTGTGGCTAAAGCTCGTGGAAATATATTCAAACCGTCGGAGAGAAAAGAAATATTCGGAGTTGAAGAGCTTTGGGATAACAGTGATTGCTTCTTACATCGATTCGCAGTCGGCCTGCAGTGCCTGTTCATGTTTCAACTGTACGCGACTCACAAGCCACTAAACTGCTACTCAGTAGTGTTCTTCTTCAATGATTGTAGAAATCGCTTATCTGTGACACTTTCCGCCGATGCACAGACAACGTCAAATTTGCCCCCTTCGATGTCTTCCAAACAAATTACTACCTTCTGAGTTAAACATCAGACAGTAGATTTCATGGCCTCGACTTCAATAATCAGGTCGCTAACAATTCTGAAAAGAGGCGTTATTACTAACATCGGCTAACCTTTGATGAATTAGTTCGAAACGATCTCTAGATTTATCCGCCTGGTTGAATATAAATGTAAGAAGACCTTAATGGTTTCGAATGACAGGTCGCTGACCAATCAGAAGGATGAAGTTAGGTAATTCATTAAATCTGACCAATCAGGATTTTTACGTTCATCTTGTGGACGTAAAAAACAAAGAAAACAATAGCGTCCTTGCAGGCCGTTCCTTCTCCCTCCGATCCCGCGCTCATTTTGACTTTCCTCACTCCCTTTCTACGGCCTGCCACGCAGGCTACTCCAAATACTTCTATTCGTTTCTATTCGCTTCTATTCTATTCTAGACTCTCAAATTTAGTTGATCTTTCATTTGGATATCTTAGGTTTTCAAACAAACGGAAAACAAACATACTCTTTCCCAGTCCTCTCACGTTTCTGCAATGGCCTATGCCCCACCGGGCGGGCCTCATTTTGGGTCAAATTCCCCACTGTACGGAGCTTCCAGTTTAACGCTAGTCAACTGTCCGGGGATTGCCCGGGGGGGTTAGATGGGCGGTTTTGGAATTGACTGGTACATTATGACAGAAGTTAGTGT
>JAHPZR010020977.1:122500-125000 GCA_019787425.1 Platygyra sinensis | reverse complement strand
TTTCCATATGCAAACATTTATTGACTGCGTGACTACGAGAACAGGCATTTAATATCACGCAATCGTAGCCGGGTATTCTGAAGGTTAGCCCTTCTGGAGCACACAGGCAGTCATCTACCCCACAAAATTTAAAAACACAAGCATTCAACCAGCTAACAGCTGGTAAACATAGACACTCTTGACCTTTCGCCAATCGAACAAAGTTTAACACGCGAGAAATCAAACCGACATGTACGCCCTTGCACTCAAAAGGATTGTTGAGAAAAATGGCTCATCACATTGAGAAAAGCTAACCATGGCTTGAAAGTTATATCAAAAAGGAACAAGACCTCCTATTATGAGGTACTTCTGTTGAAAACTTGAAGAGGAAACGGCGGGCGTTTTGGCTGGCCTTTACTTGACCGGAAGTCAAGATGGCGGTAACCCCACTTGACCCGATTTGTTTTCACTAAAATTTGGAACAAAAAACGCACACAAAACAACAAACAGTTGTACTCACAGACAATATTCACTACAAAGCTTGCACATTTGTGCCAAAGTAATGAATAATAGCGCAATAGTAGCTTGTATTATCCTCTTTTTCGTTGAATAGATCTTTTTCGCTTGTACATTTTGTTTTCCCAATACAGATCATGTGATGATACTCAGGAGATTTGATCCTTTGTCTTGTTCATTAAAAAGAGTACATGCAGACATGTTCATGCTTGCATGTACCCTTTTTAATGAACAAAACAAAGATAAAATCTCCTGAGTATCATCACATGATCTGTATTGGGAAAACAAAATGTACAAGCGAAAAAGGTCTATTCAATGGAGACCCGACGCCAAATCTGGGGAAGCCGAGCGAAGCTTCGACCTGTTGCTATGTGACGTCACACTGGCAGTGATGAGTCGGTCTCTGACAGATACTCGAAAACAATTGAGTCACCCCCTCCCTCCTGGTTTCCCATAATGCCCTTCGGCGTTGTCGCGTACGCTTTTTAAGCGGCCTTCCCACGGCAAACTAAAGTTTGCAAACTCGTGTTGGCAAACTCAAGTTGATGTGTGTGAACGGCACAAAAACAGTTGGCAAACAAGTTGGCAAACTGTTGGCGACAAATAGAACTTGCCTCTATTCTCGCCAACTTTTTCACCAACTTTTTCGTGTTGGTAAACTCGTATTTGACGTGTGAAAGGTTGGCCAACATGTGTTGGTAATAGGCCTTTTGCAACAGTTGGTCACGTGACGTGCTTTTCAAGAACACACTGATTAATCATTGGTAATGCATAATGTTATCAGAAATGGAAAGAGCAGTTCCAAATAAGCTTACATGCAAATTTTCAGGCTTATATCTTTTAAGAAGGATTTGTATGAGAAGAAGTCGCTTTGCCCTCCAGTCACGCTCCAGTGGTTTTCCATACAAATCCTTGTAATTTTGCAAGTTTTCAAGCTGCCATAAAATCTTTGCCTTTCGGTGTAAGGGCCTAGAAATTTCCATTTTTCCTAATATTTTACCCCTCTTTCTATCTCCAATGGTTATATGCCGGCAGCTTCTTTTGGTAGTGATTAATAACAGAAAAGGTTTCTGGAGGGCAAAGCTTCCTCGCTTCCATACAAAACCTTCTAATTTTTGCAATATTCAAATCGTCATTAAATCTCAACCTTATACGGCATTGGTCTGAAAATTGGTGTCCTGGTTATTTAAAACATGCTCTTTCCAGCTCTGAAATTCATTTTGCTGTAGCTAAAAGTTTAGAAATTATCGGTCACGTGACCAACTGTTGCAAAAGGCCTATTGTCCGGTTGTTCGGGACGTGTTATCTATAGCCTACAAAGTTACTAAAAACAAACAAAACAAAACTGAGGAGCGGAAGGACAAACTTGGTTTCGTCCAAACTTTTCCATTTCTCCACCGCTTTTTGTTTCTTCTCTTCTTTTCCTCTGTTTCACTGTTGTAGGTGAGTGCGACTGCACTAAAAAAGCAGTCATGTTGCAAATTACCGTGTTTGTTATTTGACACGAGTTTGACGTGTGAAGGACAGAGTTTGTCAACTTTTTGAAGTTTTCCAGCACGAGTTTGCCAATTAAAGTTTGCCGTGTGAAGGCCGCTTTATGCTTCTTTTGGACAACCTTTCTCGTAACAGCTGTGTACTCATTACTCCATCTCTTAGTTCTCACAGGCCATGTGTGCTCTTATAGGTTGATTTGGTTTACCAATTCTTTTTCAAAGAGCATCTGGATTCCTTCAAGAAAACAACACACCACTAGGTGTCTCCTTGTTGAACTTAAGGAGAGCTGTGATGTTTGAGTTGTTACATTTCATCTTTTGACAACACAATGGTGGTCCTAAAGAGACTTGATCTACGAAGAACGAACAAAGAGTTGTTAGTCCTGGGCATAAACCGAACAATGAACAGTTACAATTTATATGCTTTAATATTTTGTCATGTTTTGTTTCTTATTTATTGTTTTGTTACACAATGAAGTTTTTACTCACTGAAAATGGTGAAAACTTAATAA
>JAHPZR010020977.1:107500-112500 GCA_019787425.1 Platygyra sinensis | reverse complement strand
AAGTGTCACAGATAAGCGATTTCTACAATCATTGAAGAAGAACACTACTGAGTAGCAGTTTAGTGGCTTGTGAGTCGCGTACAGTTGAAACATGAACAGGCACTGCAGGCCGACTGCGAATCGATGTAAGAAGCAATCACTGTTATCCCAAAGCTCTTCAACTCCGAATATTTCTTTTCTCTCCGACGGTTTGAATATATTTCCACGAGCTTTAGCCACACATTTGCCATGTTACTTTTAGATTTATCTGGCAAACTCTACAAACAGTGTTACAATTGCTTTCTTTTTGGCCCGGCGTCTTCTCGCTTTTCCCAACGTCCGAAGCTAAGGTCTTCAAATTTTAACATTCATTTTTCGTGCAAAACAACAAAAACAAGAAATACGAGAACCCATTGGCGCCTTCAGATGTTGTCACGAAAGAAGTAATGTGATTCTGATTGGATGATTTTGACAGCCATACATTCCACAGTTGAGTGGGTTTTGCATAGTTAATTAGAGGGCTGAATGAAGAAAACAATAGCGTCCTTGCAGGCGTCCCCTACCGCGATCCTCAAGCGTCTGTTCTCGCGCTTCGTGCGCTCGTCTTTCCCCTTTCCCTCCCCTTCGGACGCCTGCCACGCAGGCTATATTTGGAGGAGGAAAACGGCAAAATGGTAGCTCTTCAAATATCGCCTAAAACAGAGAGTTTGTATGGATTGGGTAGACAAGCCACAAAATTATAAGGCTTTGTATGGAATTTTGCAACATTTGCAAGGTTCCCGTTTGGACAATTTTCTGCAGAAAACTCTTAAACTTGGTTGGGTACCTTTCCATACATTAACATTTCAGTTGAAATGCTTAGATTTTCAATCTAATCAATATAAGAAACTCGCCCCAGTGCTCTCACGTTTCTGTAATGGACTATTTGACTTTCCTGTCAAAACGTCTGTCAGCGTTCGGAAACAAAAGGATGTCGCAATTCTTTGATTCAGCACGTAAGCTGCGTTGACGGGTCATTGCTTGTCGATTCCACGTGGGTTTTTTCTATTGTTGTCGTTTTATATAGTTATATCGTGAAATATGCCTTTGTTTAAAGCGTGGAGCGAAGACAAGCTGAACAAGAAATTCGTAGTGGCTGAAAATTTTGCAGAACTTGTTTCCAAAGGTAAGCGATTCTGTTTATTTCCAAAGGTAAGCGATTCTGTTTTCCCTGGAGGGTGGGGGATTTGACCCTATCTGAAGCTCTAACGGGTGGGGCATTTGACCGTCTAAACTGGCAACATAGCGGGGAATTTGACCAAAATTTTTCAAAAAAGTCAAATGCCCCGGGGGTTGCCCGGGGGTGGGGAGTGGGATGGGCGGTTTTGGAATTGACTAGTACATAAAGCAGAAAACCAAGTGATGAGATCAGGGAGGAAGTGTTGCGTAAGACATGAGCTACAGAGGAGTGCTTCTGCTTGCTTTTCTCTAGTGCTTATCAATTCCTTGAGTGCTTTGTAACAGACGAAAGCTTGGTCAAACTTGTTTTTATTTGTTAAGTAATATATTTAACGAGGAGTACTAAACATTCAGCGTTTTCACAACCACTTGTCACTATTTTAGTCATTTGCTGCATTGACAACAAAAGCTATATGATACAGAGTCACAAAAGCTATTAAAGTAACCGGTCAAATTATCATAATAACATGCAGCGGAAATATGTTATCAATCGCTACATTTTTTCTTCCTTTCTATTGGCTGAACGCCCACCATGTGACCTGCAAATAACTGCCTACAAATAATGGTCAGCTCATGCGTAGTACCGTCTTATTGTTTAAAAATGAATGGAGTAATTGTACGTTAAGGGCGTCTCCGAAGGAATTGGTCGCGTGCTAAAGCAACAAAGTTTGCGAGTTTCCTACCAGCCACAGAGAACCATCAACAGTCTTTTTCCTCAACGCAAGCAGCAGGTTGAAACCGACCGTCCGTCATCTGGAATAGCGTACAGAATCAATTGCAGTCAATGCGATTTTGTATACTATGGCCAGACCGAAAGAGCACTGAAGACGCGGGTTTCTGAGCACAAAAAGGCTGTTCCGATGTTCGACCATAACTCCAAACTTGCGTGCCATGTTCACGAGCATCATCATCATATGGATTTTGAAAACGTTGAAGTAGTCGGACATGAGGTACATTACCATCAGCGGCTTTTTCTGGAGGCTTGGTTGTCCGCAGAAGACCCGAACGCTGGGAATGATCACATGGTCATCTGAGAATTTTACAATAACAAACTGTCGAATTGCCCGCTCTCGCTCGCTGACGCCTCGCATGAATTTTAAATTTGTGTGTCTGTCCGCATATGGACAATAAAAATTAGCCAATGAGCGCGCGTGAATTTCTGTAGTTATCGTAAAAAAGTGCCTTGCACGCACTTAAATTCTTTCGAGTCACGCGCATACAGCACGCGCAACGTTACGTATTAATCTAAAAGTTTTTAAATCGCGTGTAACATCAAGCGGTTTTTTCAACTGATGAAGATGGGTGTTGTTGGCTCAAGTTTGGCCATTTTCAAACTTGAGCCAACAACACCCAACATGTCGCAACAGCGTGGCCAAACGCACGCAACATGTTGCGCCCAACAATGTTGCGATATGTTGCGTTGGCATGTTGCGATCGTTTGGCCGGGGCTTTAGACTCACGTGAAAGAACAAAAATACAAGTGGTGAGAGCAGTTCTTCAATCAGTTATTGGCTTGAAAGGAGCATGGACGAACGCTTGCCGGAATGAAGCCGTATACCGGCTGCCAGCATTGCAAAAAGAGCTTTAGCCAATCATCACATTGCAAACAACATGAACGACTTCAACATAGCCAGAAATTACGAACCGTTACCCCCTGCGAAGCGTGACGAAACACTGCCATGTGCTCTGTTCTTATTCATAGGAAAATGTATGGAAATGATTGTTCAATCGATCGCTGAAGAGATTAAAGTGGTTGAACTTCACAGTCCCAATCCAAAGTTCTTTCGTTGTGGCAATACCTTTAATTTGGAAGTGGTTTCGTTGCCGAACATAATATAATTCTTGCGGCTTTTGCTTTTGAACAATCGCACAATAAACTACGAGGATCCGCCATACTAACCTTTTAATTTCATGTAAACCATTGACTCTTTTTGAAAGTTTCTTGAGCTTGCTAATGAATGGAATCATCCATCCCAATGAAAAACTTCAAGACCACATGTAGTGCTTTCAATGTCCATAATATTTGGCTCTCTTCGAGTTGAATATCTTGCGGCTTTTTCCACTTAAAGATGCTTGAATTTCCCGAAAATTTCTCATCTTTGTGTGCACGGTTTACATAATTGCTCGCACCAAACACTCAATGTACGCGAGCTGTTTTCTCCGCTGCAAGTGTACTTTTGATAACTAAATTTAACCGCCATTTTAAATATGCTTGAAGCTATCCTCCAGGCTACTTTTAGCGAGGTTTTGAACGAGATAGAGCCTGGGACTTGGATTCCCTTGGTTGTTTTCGTACTGCGTGACATATCAGTCACCGATCGAAAATGATTCTCGATCTGATTTACGGCTACTCAAAACCGCTTGAAAAGCCTTCTTATTATACGAAATCGAAGGGGAGAAAAGAGGAGAGTATCGGTAGAGTTTTTAAAAAGATTATTTTAGCGAAATCATCGTAGACATGAGATAATAATTTCGAAATTACCTTTATGTTCTCGGCTCAAAGTTTGCTTGCCGGTAATGACGCTAGCGTGACTTGTTTACAGGAAAGCCGTGAGCCAATCACAACATTGATTGTAGCGACCTATGTAACGCCGCTCGTGGTTCGGAATTTCTGGCTATGAACATGCAGGAGAAAAGCATGCATGTATTGCAAAAAGAGCTTTAGCCGCTCACTGATCAGTTTGCAAGCAACATGAACGAACTCACACAGATGAGAAGTCTTGTACATGCAAGTATTGTAAAAAGAACTTTATACTTCTCATCAGCTTTCAAGAGACATGAACGAACTCACACTGGGGAGAAGCCGTTTACATGCAAGCATTGTGAAAAGTGCTTTAACGTGTTATCAAATTGCAAGCGACATGAAAGAATTCACACAGGAGAGAAGCCGTATTCCTGCAGGTATTGCGAAAAGAACTTTAGCTGCTCATCAGCTTGCAAGAGACATGAACTAACTCACACAGGAGAGAAGCCGCATTCCTGCAGGTATTGCGAAAAGAATTTTAGCTGCTTATCAGCTTGCACGAGACATGAACGAACTCACACAGGAGAGAAGCCGTATTTCTGCAGGTATTGCGAAAAGAACTTTAGCTGCTCATCAGCTTGCACGAGACATGAACGAACTCACACAGGAGAGAAGCCGCATTCCTGCAGGTATTGCGAAAAGAACTTTAGCTGCTTATCAGCTCGCAAACAACATGAACGAGCTCACACAGGAGAGAAGCCATACAAATGCAGGCATTGTAAAAAGTGCTTTAACCATTCAGCATCTTGCAAGAAACACGAACGAACTCACACAGGAGTGAAGCCGTATACATGTAAGTATTGTAAAAAAACCTTTAGCTGCCCATCAGCTTGCAAGAGACATGAACGAACTCACACAGGAGAGAAGCCGTACCAATGCAGGCATTGTAAAAAGTGCTTTAACGTCTCGTCAAATTGCAAGAAACACGAACGAACTCATACAGGAGAGAAGCCTTATACATGCAAGCATCCTAATCAATGCTTTTGCCGGTCATCAACTCGCAAGCCAGAGAAACGTGAAGGAAACCATGAAATAGACAGTTTCTTAAAACGAAAACAGGATGATCAGTATCGAAATCTAAGACTGAATAATCTTCAGGAGCCAACAACAACTCAAGGTGGCAAGAAATCTGGTATTTTACTTTCTTTGACTGAAGAAAATTCAAGCCAGGTTGAAAGCCTGACCTGTTGGATTTGTCAGGAGGAAATAAGCAGGGAGACATGTCTCATTAAACATTACGATGATCATATGCGATGAAAACAACGGTTATGTAAACCTT
>JAHPZR010020977.1:95000-105000 GCA_019787425.1 Platygyra sinensis | reverse complement strand
TACCTAAGCAAGGAATATCACGATCTTAACGACTTCAGAAGTGCAGTTAAAAAGGAACTACAGCGTCTTGGCAAATGCGTATCTGAGCTTGCTGTCAAGGTTGACAACGTGGCGAAGGCGATAGACGAGTTCCAGGCTTATAGCTATCGCTACAACATAAAGATAGTTGGCGTGCCAGAAAAGGGAACAAACGAATCTGCAGATGAAACTAGCGGAATGTGTAGCTTTGTTCAGGGAAATGGGTGCAGATGTCTCGATAAACGATATTGATACAGCGCATCGAGTTCCTGGCAGAAATAATTCAAGCCATGATCCCAGACCAAAGGCTATAATATGTAAATTTGTCCGTCGTCTCGCAAGAGACAAAGTTATGGCCAAACGAGCCGATGCCAATAAAGCCAATCCTACTGCCCTTGGCTTCAGAGATAACGTATCTCTCACCGCCGTTAGAGTGTTTGAACATCTCACACCGCGACTTCACGAAGTTCTCTACGAAGCAAACAAATTCAAGACCCAGTACCACTACATGTATTGCTGGGCCAAGAATGGTGCTATTTATCTTGGCAAGAGTGATGACTCAAGAGCCATCCGGATTAAGGATGTCAGTGACCTCACCGGAATTTAAAGATGAAGATAAGTTAAACACCTTTCATTCTTAATTTCGATTTGAAAATTGTGATCACCATGGCAATGACTTCGAAATTGTTATTTCGCGAACAACCTTACGTCAGTGTGAGTGACATTGTTTCATATCATGGCCAGTTTAATAACGACATAAGCAATAGTTTGCCTACCAAGAAGTATCTAGATAAACTTTCAAGTCTATATGATTTAGATTTGTTCTCTCTAAACATACAAAATGACATAAACCCCAATTCTGATTTGTTTTATGAAAACATTAAGAGCCACTATTATTCGCCACATAGCTTCAATCTCTTAAAAAATAAGCTACCTCGCAACGAAAGCAATTTCTCTCTGCTTCATAATAACGTAAGAAGCCTTAGACGAAACCTTGAAAACCTGCAGGTGCATTTGTTAGACGAACTGAATTATAGTTTTTCTGTAATTGGAGTTTCTGAAACTAAAATAAGTACAGTTGATTCTGTAAACTTTGACACGTCTATACCTGGCTATAAATTTGAATACGTCCCGACACCTTTAGCTTCTGGAGGTGTTGGCATGTAGGTCAACGACAGCCTTGAATTACACGATTTAATTGACAAAACTTCCCAAACGAGGCATTCCAAGCTTTCTGGATCGAATTTCATCTCTCTCGGCAGCCAACTATCTTTTATGTTGTAGCGATAGCTATAAGCCTGGAACTCGGTCTAGCGCCTTCGGCCGCGTTGTCAACCTTGACACGCAAGCTCGAGATACCGCATTTTGGGGCGAGACGCTTGTAGTTCCTTTTTAACTGCACTTCTGAAAGTCCGTTAAGATCGTGATACTCCTTGCTTTAGATAAGACAGCGTGATTTTACCCCTCTTCCGTTGTCGCGTTAGCAGTAGCCTGAGTAGCGTAACCTTCGGGCGGTTCTTCCTGTCGCGATGCTGATCGAGCTTCTTGTTGTTCGATAATTGCTTTAAGTGCGGCCAATTTCTTTAGTCAATGATTCCACATTTGCTCGTAGGTTTGCATTCTCCTGTTTAAGAGTTGCTTCTTTGCCAGGCATTGTTAAAATGATATCCGAAATTAAAGAAAACTAGATAATCAGGCGGAGCTTACAAAATCGCGTCCATCTTGATTCAGCTCCATCTTGATCAGCCTCACCGGCGGAAAAACAAAATGTACAAGCGAAAAAGGTCTATTCATGATAAATAGGTACTCGTGATTTTGAAAATTCTCAAATTGCTCTGGCCTAAAGGCTCGTGGAATCTTGAGAACTTTCAAAATCACTTGTACCTATTAATCACGAATTGTACTCGAGGTCGTGCGATTTCCTATACAAAGTGGACCGTTGAAATAAACTAATCAATGACAAGATAACAAAATTAGAAAACAATAGAAAGTAATCCGTTGGAATAAACTAATAAATGGCAAGATAATAAAATAAAATATAATACATAAGGTGTAAGTGGGTTATGCATAACATTAAATTTCTTCTCCTTTGTTTAGAGAGGAGAGAGCCTTGAAAGGAGGGTACATTACAGTGATTACATTAGACAAACAATTTCCTGCAAGGCTGATACTACGTGAAAGACATAACGAGATACCAACATATAGATAGGACCCTACGCGCGCTCTAATTGGTCAAAAACCCATTCTTTATCAGAGTTTCTCAAACTCATTAATAATTCATCAAGTGATAAGCCAGTTGCGTGCCCGCATTTAGGTCACATGCATGCACCTTGATACCTCGTTAAAGAACAGTGTGTTTGGATATCCAAACAAGTGTTTAAAAATCAATTAGAAAAAGCAATACACAACTTAAACAAAGCTTTATTACCTCTATTGTTTGCTGTTTACAGTTACGTTTACAGTGTAATTTACAAGCTTTACTGAATTCAGTAAACATTCCACACGCACTGTTTATAATTTCGTTCTTATTAGCACCTTCTTGGGCGAATTTTGGATTCTGTCCTGTGTACCGGTTCACAAGGGAATAATCATTGTTCTTTCTTTGTTTAGGAGTCATTGGTTAGCTGTTGTGTACTGTTTGGTCATTTGTAGCGGCTCTTGTGAACCGGTACACGAGGACAGAGCCGAATTTTGTGAGCCAATAATTTAGGGAAAGACTAGCCAGGTCCTCCAACTTCTCTTCGTGACTTTGGCCACGGTGAAAATGATAATCTTTGAACACGCTTCCCGGGTCAAGAATACAGAATTTTTGCTCGCGCGCTGCTTGCTAAGTTCTGAAAACCTCAATGGTCCACTTGTCTTTGTACCGAGTACTTTTCGGGTTGGACTGTACAAGCAAAGAATCTTCTTCTTCCACACTTTTGGGCGGTCGAAACTGGCAAGATTCATCCTCAGCTAACCCGTCCATGTTTCGGAACTATCAGGCGCCACTAAATGCAAATTGTGACTACATGAAATAAACAAGCCTCAGTTGTGAAAAACACGGACATTATCATCACAAACTGTGCGCTGAATAAACAAACAAAAGGCAAAATTCACATGCTTATGTGATTTGTTCTTTTGATTTTTTGTTTTCTTTTTTCTTTTGTTTGCACTTGGGCGTCGATTGAGAAGCCATTTCAAAAACTCGTGCTTCCTGTTTTACCGGACTTTCCAAACACTCGAAAACAATACGGCCTCGTGCCTTCATCAGTTTTCTCGTGTTTGGAAACCTCGGTCAAACACTCGAACAAGTGTCTGAAATATTACATAAAACACAGAAAAAGAGTGTTTTATTGATTTGTGCCTATATCATAAAGCAAATGAAGAAGCCTAATCCGTGTATTACACAATGATAAAATACTACGAACATTAGAGAACACGCGGGAAATGTAGAAAGCACGAGACTCATTGTGCTATCTACTAACACTGAACACAGAGAAAATTATACACATTTGTACACAATTATTGAAGGGAGTGATGTCGAACGTTGAACAAAATCGTCACAGGAAATAATAAAATGATACTGAATTGAAAACAAAATGAAATTAAAAATACAAAAAGCCCCTAGTCAAGGGAAGGCTTACGGTGAAGATAACAAAAATGTAGCGATTACACTTCATCTAGTTTGATGCATTACGCTTATTATATCTAGATATTATTACTGCAGCTAAAATAGACTGTTTTCAGCAAAAAAGGACCACATACCCGGCCTCAGATTTTTCCGCAGGTTCAGTGGAGAAGCTCCAATTTTCTCCCACCATACTGACTGAGCACTGTAAGCTCGATTTCACGCTATAAAAAACTAATCTACTTACTCCAGCACTAACTTAAACGGAACAAGTTTTGTCGTAGTGAACCAGTAGCTTGGACTGAAAAAACGCGAAGATGAAGGTTTATAGCTTAAACAAAAATAAGGTTTACATAACCGTTGTTTTCATCGCATATGATCATCGTAATGTTTAATGAGACATGTCTCCCTGCTTATTTCCTCCTGACAAATCCAACAGGTCAGGCTTTCAACCTGGCTTGAATTTTCTTCAGTCAAAGAAAGTAAAATACCAGATTTCTTGCCACCTTGAGTTGTTGTTGGCTCCTGAAGATTATTCAGTCTTAGATTTCGATACTGATCATCCTGTTTTCGTTTTAAGAAACTGTCTATTTCATGGTTTCCTTCACGTTTCTCTGGCTTGCGAGTTGATGACCGGCAAAAGCATTGATTAGGATGCTTGCATGTATAAGGCTTCTCTCCTGTATGAGTTCGTTCGTGTTTCTTGCAATTTGACGAGACGTTAAAGCACTTTTTACAATGCCTGCATTGGTACGGCTTCTCTCCTGTGTGAGTTCGTTCATGTCTCTTGCAAGCTGATGGGCAGCTAAAGGTTTTTTTACAATACTTACATGTATACGGCTTCACTCCTGTGTGAGTTCGTTCGTGTTTCTTGCAAGATGCTGAATGGTTAAAGCACTTTTTACAATGCCTGCATTTGTATGGCTTCTCTCCTGTGTGAGCTCGTTCATGTTGTTTGCGAGCTGATAAGCAGCTAAAGTTCTTTTCGCAATACCTGCAGGAATGCGGCTTCTCTCCTGTGTGAGTTCGTTCATGTCTCGTGCAAGCTGATGAGCAGCTAAAGTTCTTTTCGCAATACCTGCAGAAATACGGCTTCTCTCCTGTGTGAGTTCGTTCATGTCTCGTGCAAGCTGATAAGCAGCTAAAATTCTTTTCGCAATACCTGCAGGAATGCGGCTTCTCTCCTGTGTGAGTTCGTTCATGTCTCTTGCAAGCTGATGAGCAGCTAAAGTTCTTTTCGCAATACCTGCAGGAATACGGCTTCTCTCCTGTGTGAATTCTTTCATGTCGCTTGCAATTTGATAACACGTTAAAGCACTTTTCACAATGCTTGCATGTAAACGGCTTCTCCCCAGTGTGAGTTCGTTCATGTCTCTTGAAAGCTGATGAGAAGTATAAAGTTCTTTTTACAATACTTGCATGTACAAGACTTCTCATCTGTGTGAGTTCGTTCATGTTGCTTGCAAACTGATCAGTGAGCGGCTAAAGCTCTTTTTGCACTACATGCATGAATGTACATGCATGCTTTTCTCCTGCATGTTTGAAGTCGTTCATGTTGTTTGCAAAGTGATGATTGGCTTAAGCTCTTTGCAATGCTGGCAGCCGGCATACGGCTTCATTCCGGCAAGCGTTCGTCCATGCTCCTTTCAAGCCAATAACTGATTGAAGAACTGCTCTCACCACTTGTATTTTTGTTCTTTCACGTGAGTCTAAGGTTGCAATATTTATCAGACCAGGTCTCAAATGGCTTAAATTTTATGCCGCTTGGCGTCCAATTCCTTCCTTCGCTGACCCGGATCTGTCAAGATCGTGGATTTTACAATCAAAACCTGGAAAGGAATGACAACGAAAATGTCACATTAGGTTTTGTAACTTTCAGGGAAGTGTTGGCACACTCGGGTAGCATTTCGACTGAGATGTTTCCGAAACATGTAACGACATTAACTTTAGTGTGTAATTGCCAGGGTCTATCGAAATAAATTATTTACCATTCAAAAACTATGCTCTTTTGTTGTCTGGGGCACACACGGTCAACAATTCGGCTGAGATGTTTTCCAAACGTCTAACGACGCTAATTAGTGTTAAAATCACTTGAATTGTCAGGAGCTATTGAGGTAAATTACTCACCATTTCAAAACTATGTTCTTTCTTTGTGTGACTAAATGAACAGAACTAATTTTCTCAGTCATAAAATTTAGTGATTTCTCCCTCTGTATGTGTATAAGTATATTTGTATATAGTGTAAGCACATGTAGGTTATTAACTAAACAATAAAGTTAACTGATTTTGTGGGTTTCCCAGTCAGCTAATGGCCATCTTGTGCAAGCAAACAATGGAAAAAAAATATTCTGGTTAATACCCCTTTGAGGACATCATACTTTAATTGACTTAGATATAACCAAAAATTGGTGTAACAGCGGCAAAGCAATTATAAAAGCTTTATTATCGCCCCTAAATACTAAAGTCGTGTAGATTTTTCTTTCTTTAATGAATGTCCAAAGAAACTAGAACTCCGACACCTATCAAGCTTATTCACGGTTTTTATTTGTTTGTAATTCAGCCGTCAAATTAGCATCAACTTAGTTTTTTATGTATAGAAATAAATGAATAAAACATCTTCATATGCAAATAACTGGATATTACTATAAGCACCCTTGTAATTTTCTTCTAAATGGGTGACCAATTTCACATCCATAAACCAAACTTGCAAGTCACATGGACGATTTAATTCATTGAGGAGAACGGATGGGCACATTACAAAAGGGTTCTCAAAGGGCATATTGCACATGACTTATTACTTCACAGCTAATAATTTGAACCGAAAACAAATTACCAGTTGTTATACCACCCACCCAAGGACAATGGACATGAAATTTAAGAACAAAAGACTGAATAATATTTCAACTGTGCAAATTATCTTTCTAACTGGGTTATTTTATTCTTATTATCTATTTTATATCTTGTTAACTAGTGCAATATTTTATGGATTTTCCTTTTCACGTCTTGCTATATTTTACAACATATTGACCTGAGCTACACTGTAGTTTTCATTCAACAATTTTTTAATGTAATCTCATGGTTAGTATGCAGAGGATCTGGATCAAACAATCCAGGTTTTGGCTATGACCAGCAGCATCATCTAGTCGATCTGGTGTCGCATGTTTGTGCAAAACACGTTACTCTCACAATGCCTTTCTCCATTCAGGTGTAGACTTATTGACTTTTCAATAGCAGAATTGTGCTATTTATATTCCCAAGTTCACATCATCACAGGATTATTCATAGCCTGAATTTCAGCCGTCTCCTCCTCTCGCTAAGTCTCGGGAGAGAGACGTCTGAAGGCACTGGGCGATAATGCTGTTCGGTGACGTCACTACCCGAAAACCTGGTAGTGGTTCTGATTGGTTGTCGTGTTAATTTATTTGCCCGACGCGAATAATTTGAATAATTTTATTGCCAAACTTCGTGCGTTCACTGAAGATGGCAGAAGAAAATCGCGAGCTAACGCCACTAGAGTTAAAGCCGTTTCTGGTGTATGCTCGACATTTGGGGTTCAAAACCTCAATCCGCAACAGGAAAAGGCAGTTGCAGAATTTCTTAGAGGAAGCGATGTATTCGTAAACTTGCCTACGGGATATGGGAAGTCCGTAATATATCATAGTCATCATATGACTCCACTCGTCAGTACCGATTAAACTTTCAAAGCAGCACAGCCATTTTCAAAACGAAAGTATAGTCGTATGCAAAATTTACTCGTTGTTTGTATTTTGACTCGCCCTACGGGCTCGCCAAAATACGTCACAACTCGTAAAAATACTCAGCGATACTACACAACAAAACACCTAATAAGATATATTTAACTTTTTTTCGGCTCGTGAGCGGGCGGAATTGAACAAATCCTGCAATCTGATTGGTTCCTGGAGCGGGCGGAATTTCCTCATACGGACCGCTACAGCGGGCGGAATCCTTCGAGTTGATCTATTTTCTCGAAAAAATTAGCGGTTATCGGCAATCTTTCGCCCTTTTTACACTTCCATCGACGATTAATGGACGCAAGTTTATTTCTATTCACCTTTAGATGGCAAGAAAAGTCACCGTAAGTAAATTTAATTAAGATTTTTGTAGTTGTGAGAGTTTGTTTGGTTGTTTGCAGCTCGGCGCTGTAATGGCGCGTAATTCTGTGTTGTCTCTCTCTGTACAATTTTAAGTCAAACTGAATCAATTTCGGTCGAATTTACCTCTCTGGTCGTTGCTGTGTTTGAGAGAATTTCTGTGGAGTACACTTGCCGAATTTCCTCGCTCCTCGCTGAATGCCACTCAATTTACGGTAGAAAAGTCTGATTTCGAGTGATTCACAACGACTAAGAGAAATTGTTTTTGTAGCAAAACTTCAAACTTTGCACGAAAATTCACACCGAGAAAACACTTTTGAGAAGTTAACTGGTGACTTTAATTATGCAACTAACATAAAGTAGTTCGAAATAAATCTGTTCTTTAATACATCTTTATTTGTCTAGCATCTGAGTTTCTCGCTTGTTCGTTCGTTAGATTTTTTGCGAATGGTTTGTAAACGGCGCGTAAGCCAATTCAATGACAAAGTTGCGTAAACAAACCCACTTGTAAGCCAATTTATCGCAGGAAAAAAAAAGATGTATGGGTTATTGACCAAGCAAGAGGTCAAGATGGCTGGATATTGGCCAAGTTCTTTTTTTGCGTGTTTATGGACCGAGACGAAGTCGAGGTCCATAAAAGAGCAAAAAGAGCACCGGCGATGAAGAGTACCACAAAGAGGTTCGACACACAGAAACTCCAAAACCATGATATACACAGAGGGTACACCATACAGCTGAAGAACAGATTCCAGGCACTAGCAGTAGAAGAGCAAATGATTAATGAAGGTGAAGAACAAGAAGACCAAGTGGAAAGGAAAAGTGAGATAATGGAGAAAGCTCATGTCAAAACGACAGAGGAGGTACTAGGGTACAAGAAAAAGAAAAACAAGCCATGGTTCAGTCAGGAGGCTTGGACTTTGGTAGACCAAAGAAAAGCCATAAAACAGAAGCTAATCAGTGCAAGATCAGAGAGACTAAAACAGAGATGGCAAGATGAGTACCGAAAAAAGGATAGGGAAGTTAAAAGATAGGGTAGGGTGGATAAGAGAAAATGGACTGAAGAGATTGCAAAAGAAGCTGAAAATGCGGCTGAACAACAAAACATGAAAACACTGTATACCCTGACCAAAGTATCAAGCAACGCAAGACCAAGGCAGAGTGCTGCAGTAATGGACAAAACAGGCAAGATCCTTAATGATAGAGAAAGTAAGCTAAGACGATGGTTGGAGCACTTCTCTGAAGTACTAAATAGAGAGAACCCTTGTAATCCAGTAAGTGAAATGGAGATAGAACTTCCGGATGAAATAGACAAAATTGATACATCTGAACCCAGCAGAGCTGAATCTGAAGAATGGAAAAGCACCAGGAATAGACAACATACAGGCGGAGCTACTTAAAGCTGACATTGACTATGCTACTACTAAAGTCAAGGAGATCATAGACATAGTGTGGAGAGACGAGAAGACACCAAGAAAATGGAGGAAAGGATTGATTGTCAAACTGCCAAAAACAGGAAATCTGAAAGAATGTAAAAACTCGCGTGGAATAACGCTGCTGTCAGTTGTCAGCAAGGTCATGGAGAGAATTGTGATTGACAGGATACAAACCGGAGTAGAGTCGAAGCTTAGAAAGGAACAAGCAGGTTTTCGACCAGGTAGGGGAACTACAGAGCAAATTTTCATGTTGAGAAATATCATCGAGCAGTCAATAGAGTGGCAGTCATCATTAACTTCATAGATTTCGAGAAAGCGATCGATTCAGTCCATAGAGATAGTCTATGTACATGTCAGCTTTAGGCTTTTACTTCGTGTAGAAGACACAGCTGACGTACAACAACAGAAGACAAAAGGACACAAGAACGAGGAAAACAATGGAGACAATAGGTTTGTTTAGCGTCGTTCTTTTGTTTAGTGTACTGTGTCTTCTACCCGAAGTAAGAGCCCAGCTTTACTATTCCTGCTAGTTGTTGACTGGGTAATGAGAAATACATTGCAAGAAGGGAATACTGGAAAAAGATGGAAGTTCAATACAAAGCTCGAGGATCTCGACTTTGCAGACGATATAGCCCTTTTGTCATCGACCAGACAGCACATCCAGACTAAGACCGACAAGCTGGCCCATAAACCGGGAAGGGTAGGACTGAAAGTCAATGTAGACAAATGTAAGCTGCTCCGAATAAATTCACGGAACAACGATATGGTGCAGGTAAATGGGCAAGGAATAGAGGATGTTGATAGATTTGTGTACTTAGGAGCTACAG